>JAQGAR010000021.1:0-38966 GCA_034697865.1 Oribatida sp. | reverse complement strand
CCTATCCTGTAATACACTGTAACGTTACACTAAATTTAGGCCTAAACGTAACGTAATGTAATGCACCAACATCCCTAATTATAACACTTGACAAAACCAAAAATTCATTACCTAGGAAAGACTTTGGTCTTCCACTGCAGTCCTTTCGATGGAAGAGCTGTTTTGCGATCTCCAAGTCGTAAATAAAGATATAAGGCTTCGAACCCAACCATAAAGAAAATACTGATCCGTACTTTTTGGACAGACTATTAATTGTGACAATCGGATTAACTTTTGTTCCGCAAAATGCTGAGAAATAAAAATTTAACAATATATAAACAGGGTAAAAGTAATTAAAAATAGAAAAACTCACACAGGATATTACCAAGAAAGGGCAATGGAAGGGGACCAGGAGGCAGCTGTAAGACCTGACTGTAAAGCTTGATGAATTTAACAATAATAACAAATGATATGATAATGAGTAAGATTATTTTAATATTTAGAGCCCAAACATTTAAAATAAAATCATCTATTTGAAACATAATGAACACGAATCTTTTAAATACTTGAAAGAAAGGGTCGAACGAGATCAAATTATAATCAATTTGACTTGACCCTTGCTTATTTGACTCGACACTCCTTTACACAGACAACTAAAGTCATATAAGGCTTTAATATATTTTTATATGAAATTTCTACCTAAAAAAAGGGTCGCTCCTAACTGTCCTAAATCCTAGAAGTCCTAACTACTAAAAGACCTAATCCTAAAAGATTTAAAACTGGTGCACCCTGTTAGTAATATAACTTAATAAATGTTATAAAATTTAAAAATGAAATTATCTCATTTTCCATCTGATAAAGGATTAGGTCAAATCATATCTTTAATTTTAATTACTAGTGCAAACAAAAAATGAGCTTTCAAGCTGATTAGGTCTGTTAGGGATTATGCCTTTTCAGATAAGACCAAAAAATTGTACACGTTTCACAAAGAAGAAAGTGATTTATTCAAGGTCGTCTTTAGCCTAAAGACACTTTAGTCCGATGCACCTTAGTCCAATGTTCTTACCTTTTCCTTCTAAAGAATCCTTCTAATGGATTAAAGTTAGGTTTATTTATAATTATGTTTGACCTTACATCATAACCAGAGGTGACCCTCTCCTCCTCAGGGAGCTGAAGGGATTTTTACCTCGAGTACCGGGATATATAGGGGAGGGATAAAAGACGCCAAAATCGCCATAAATAATATTTGTTAAAAATTTGTTGAGTGAATCGCCAAGATATTTATTTAATTAAATTTTTTCAAGTTTGAATATCCTCCATAGACAATATATAAGCTAAATAGAGTTTTGAAATTGACAGGGGTCTTCAAAGGGAGAGGGCTGACATAAGCAAATTCTTAGTGAATTAATGGTTTATTTTTCTGTAATACTGTTTAACCCATAGTTTCAATATTGAGCTAATCTTTTTGCGGACGGACTTTAGGGCTGGCGGATCATTCGGCCCACTAAAGTTAAGGTCCTCATGATGAACAGCATGTGTAATATTTATGGCAATCAACGATGGTGAAACTGTGTGACGTAGACCTCCCGGAGCCCAGGGATCGCGCATTCCATTCGTGAATATAACGTTTGTAACAGACTTGATGTCAAACCCCCCATACATTGTAATCGCTTTATCATAATCAGGTCGAACCCCAAACTGTTGGAAGCAATCATCAGAATACTTCTTCGGGTCCCATGGATCAGGCTCAAACATGTCCGTTATACCATTCGAGCAAAAAGGCAGCACCATTTCTGTACAGGTCTTTTAATTGAAAGAAAATATAAAAAAGATGCATGCTTATTTGTTGATAAAAAATGAATAACTTTTCTCTCAACTATATGCAATGACTATTTTGTTTTAATAGATAATCATTTATGGACAAATTTTAACCCTTTCAATCCCCAGGATAAAAATAATATTAACTCATCTAAATTACCTAGCTTTATCTTTTTTAGTAGAGGTTGCCAAGAGGGAATTTTCAAATTACTCTGATCGCGAAACCCCTTTATTCGGAATTTTCGGGGAAAATAAGGGTTTTTCTGCTGCAAAGCGAGTCGGCAAATTATGTTGGGCATTTTCCAAATTCTTTGGAATTTTATAAAATCCACCAGAATCCTACTGAGCTAGAGCCAAAAAACCACCCTGAAATCAAAAATCTTGGCGATCTTTGTTTTTTACGGATTTTTCGTTTTTAAGCCCCATAGACCACCCATAGTCAAAAATAAAAGTTGGAGTTATCCCTGCTTTATCATAAATACTTTGACTAACCTGATAAAACCAAGGGTCGAATTGACTTGTTTCCCCTTCAATTTTATAGCACTCTTTATCCCCAGTATAATTATAATAGACAGATACACCATGGTATATTTGTGTCAAAAGTTGTGAAGGTGAGGCATTAGGATTTTTTATCCGTTTGCATATTTCACCAACTGGGTAAGCAGGTAAAGTAGGAGTAGGATTTGGGTAATCAATCTGGGACAAGCCGCCAAAATTATTTATCCAATCGACAAACTGATCCTCATCCTTTTCTTCCAATGTTTTACACAAATGGAAGGTTTTGGCCAGGAATTCACGGTTTTCCGCTGTTTTAAACATGTTCCTTATGAGAGGCCAGGATCGGCGTATAGCCTGAGCGCATCTCAAAGAGTAGCCGATGTAGTCTTTTGTTGCTTGCTTATTATAGCCGTTATAACAGTTGTAAATCGGGGGAAATTGAAAAATAGGAGCACTCGATGAGAGAGCGCCGATCGAAAGGAACGGGTATTTCATTCGGAACCAAAAGGCCAACATTCCCGAATAACTCCCACCAAGTAATATAATAGGACTTTTCTTTGCCCTTGGTTTTGTTCTTTGAATAAACTTGATGAATTCGGCAAAGTCAGCAAGCGCCTATGTTTAAAATGTATGTAAAATAATATTTGTAAATATAACTATGTTACCTGACCAGTCGTCAAATAACCAACTTTATCAGGACTTGTGTCCTTATCAAATGGAACCGATTGCCCATAATACCTGTGCTCGACAAGTAGAACCATGGCACGAAACTTGGGCGCCATTTCCCACATAAAGCCACTTACGTTTGCAAATGCAATTATATCGTCCTCACCACCAAGGTTCAAAAATATTGGACAGTTGTCGCACCAGTGCTCTTCAGATATCACATATCTTTGTCTGAATGTCAACCTCTGCTTTACATAACTAAAGTGGTCGACCCTTTGGTCGAAAAATTCTACATTATATTTGAGGTCATGTTGTGGGGGAACAGATGAATAGAAATTCCTTGATTTTATTCCAGTGCCAGATATATGTTTAACAAGATCACAATTAAAAATGAGAAAAATCAAGAGGAATATATTGAATTTTTCCATTAAATTTGAATGAACAAATAAATTTTAACACAAATTTAGCAAAAGTTGCTTTTGAAAATACCAGGTTAATAAACTTTTATTTGTGTTTTAGCTAGTTTAGTATTAGCAAAGGTGATTTCCACTAAATAGACCACATGTGCATTTATTAATAACATCTGAATCTTAACTAGATACTGAAAATGGATTAAATTCAGCGTATGTATCGGTACTGGTATTCTGTTGTTGCAGGGAAAAAGTAATTTTAGCGGTAAATGTGACGGCTAGTTTTTAAAAATAGCCGACCCCTGACCACCTAGGATTTTCCTCCGCCTTTGGCAAAAAAACCCTCCCCTGACCCCTGGAATCGAAGGGCTTGGGTAACCCTGGTTTAAACGGAACGGTAAAACTAGAATATACACAAAGTTTCTTCAATTATCTCCCCGTTTGGCGACCCCTGATCTACCCTGATCTACCCTGATCTACCCTGATCTACCCTGATCTACCCTGATCTACCCTGATCTACCCTGATCTACCCTGAGCTACCCTGATCAAACTTGAAGAAAGTTGAATTTAAGTTTATTTACATAAAAATTGTTACAAATGTTTATACAAAATAATGAATTATTAAAGCATTACTTAATTTTAAAACATTTAAAAAACGATAAAAAAAAATGAAGTTTTGATTCAAAGTTTAAATACATTTGCTATGAATGATATGATTAACAGGAAAATAGGGATTTGGTAATTGAGTGCACTTATTCTGCGGGCACTGTTGGCGCAGTAAAACTGGTCGTTGTCTTCGAGAAGAGGCAGAAAAGTGCCCAACGCATCCGCATAAGTGGTTTCCATAGGAAGGGCACTAATCTTATTTGTGTTGTCACTAAACATCAAATTTGATTCGTTTCGGTAAACACCGAATAACTGAAAACTTTGCGGAACAACATTAGTGAAGACATCACTTAAGGAAGTGAGCAGTTCCTGCACTTCAAATCTAAGCTCTTCGGGTGTGACCGGCGATACCCCGATGATTGGCGATGGTATGCGCGCTAAATGACATTTCTCATATTCATTTAGTGGCAATAAGACACTGTTGTGGCGAA
This sequence comes from Oribatida sp., assembly GCA_034697865.1. Classification (NCBI taxonomy): domain Eukaryota; kingdom Metazoa; phylum Arthropoda; class Arachnida; order Sarcoptiformes; species Oribatida sp. Next base: position 34,498 of record JAQGAR010000021.1, on the reverse strand, counting down.
AGCGCTGACTGTTGTGAACACTGTTTGGGTTTGAAATTGTGTTAAAGTCGTTGTTATTGTGGTTTATTGTGTTTTGACCGGTGCTTTGGTTTCTACATAAAAGCCTGAAATCAATAGATCGCAACTCTTTGCTCCACACTTCGCTACCCTTTCCATCGGTGAGCTGTAAGGCTGTCCTATGGCTGATGAAAGCGACGTCACCCCTTCCTTCCACAAGACATCTGAAATGATGTGAAATAATTACTGTAGTGGAAAAAATTAAACAAGAACATTTGTGGAAATACCTGAAAGCCCCCTTTTCACCGCTGAAGCGCTCAGCCGCTGACATCTCACACATATGACTCCCATTATTATCTCCAATACATTGAGAGCACAAACTTTCGACTCCACTCCCATTTGAATTGATTCTAGCATCAGCAGCACCAGGCACACATGAACCTGCGAAAAAGTGAGCCACTTCTTGAGCTCGATTACAATTGTCTGCATCAATGATCCTTTCTTCGACAAGTGCGCCAATTGGGACCACCCAACCAGAAGTTTGACCAAAGCCTGTGTGGCATGACCTCTTGCCCTTCAGATCTGCTAAAGATGTCAAATCTGAATTAGCCCTGACCACAGCCACCGCATATTCGGGTGAATTTGACTGTTCGGTTGCGATCGGCAAAAGGAAGTCATATCTTTGGAAGGGATAATGCGATCAAATAATGTTCAAAATTAATTTAATAATAAATTTGTTATACCTTGATGCTTGATAGAAATGTGCTGGATCTAAAGTTAAAAGGTCTGCTTTGCGATTATTGAGTGCTTCGACACATGACTTCCACGAGTCGGCGGAGTGGCACCGAATCTGAGGCCGAATTCTTCGGGCAAAAGCCGCTTTTTGTAGATCCAAGCACTTGGCCAACTCCTTGGATGAGGTCAGACAGAATGTCAAGTTTTTGCGCTCACATCCCGGCAGCGGTTTCTCGATGGACGGAATATAATTTCCTGATTTAATTTGAACAATCTGTTTTGAATTCTCTATCTACAAAGCAAATTAATATTGAAAATACCCAGATATTTGTCCCATTGTTGTGTATTGAAGGGCATGTTAACAAGTTGAGTAACATTCTCCGACGATACAAATGTCTGAGTGAACCATTGCGGACGTGTTTGCGAGAAACGGAAGAATATTTGCTGTAAATATCGGAGGTAGTAATCTTTCTGACGGGCTGTCAATCAAAATTCATAACTCATTAAATTACCAAAGTGGTCAAGTTATGTTTAAGCTCAACAATTTTTACATAATTCCCCATTTATTAAGTGCAGACATTGCCAAGCTATTTATTTCTGGGGATAGAGGGGAAGGAGGATTTTCTGCTCGAACTTAGGGAGGGGATCGATGGGTATTTTCTCGGCTCAGGGAGTTATTTTTGAAAAATCCCCTCTTGGCGACACCTGATTAAATTTATTCTTGCAAATATTTAAAATAGCGGTTGAATTGAGAAATGTGCACAAAATAAAATTTCAAATACAATTGTACTTACTCCTATCTTTGCGTATAACGAAAGCATTAGTGGGCCTTCGCGCCCACTCACACGCCCTCCTAGTGATTGGCATACGAGAACCATCGAGACATAAAAACTGGTAATTATCCTTTTCTTCAGCTCTTGTTTTGAAATAATTATCAGCCGTTTCAATAGTAGTAAATGCCACTTGACCTTGGCCTTCAAGCAAACATTTTATGGCACCGTCTTCGCCCGCATATGGATCGCTTGTAGAGCACATAAGGGGATCCTTACAAAGACTGCATAGATTTGGATGACGTCTCTCTAATCATTAAAAGAAACAATTTTTAAACAAATCAATTCAACTTTCAAATCTTAAATAATACTAATTTACTCTTTGTATGTTTTCCCTATTTTCGCGTGTATAGCCTGCGGACTATTTATAGAAAACGAAAATGATCTTGAAAAATACTGACTGCAAACTATACACGCGAAAAATGTATTTTAATCAATTGTGTGATCATTAATTTGTCTAGGTCATTACTTTCACTACATAACATAAAACATATAGACTATAATAAAGTCAAAGTTATTTTAAACTTATAAAAAATGACCAAGTTTAGCTTACTCAGTTCTTGATCTAAATATGTGTCGTTGGACCATTTTCCAGCTGAGCAACTTGAACCGAAAAACTGACTGACGGACTGTATTTCACCCCGACAATCCGGTACGAGAGTGTCGGTGGCTAATAAAAGTCCAATCGGTATATTCCAACCGGAGTCGGAATTATAAGGTCCGAGGCAGGCTCTTTTGTTTTTAAGATCACCAATTGAGTTGATATTGATGTTTCGGTGAACCAAAGCGCCAGCACGGTGCTTATATATATCTGAAAATTTAAAATTGTTAATATGAAGCATCAAAGTCAAATTAATCTAACTATATTTGATGTCCTCGCGAATTGTCACAAAGGAATAAAGAACTAACTTGTACTTTATTTTAATTCGCATGTTCCTTTTATTAACTTGAATATTCTTATTCGTACTTATTATGACTTATTAACAAACAATGTTTCCCTTTGTGTTTATTTTAACATTCTTTCCCATTTATTTTATTACAAAATATTTGATAACTTGCAAGCTGACTATGTTATTGTTAAATTGCTGCATGGAAAATGTAACAATTTTGTGACAATTTGCAAATCACTGGTTTAACCACTAGTTTATTTTGCTCAATTATAATGAATATTAAATTAAATTATATGTATTAATGATAATAAATTGCAGAAAAACAAGGTCCCTAGTTAAACTGCAAATTCACGGAGTATTTTCCTTTGTCAAATATTCAAAACCGAAGGTTGTTTTTGCTAATCATCCTAAGGCTTGCCCATCCCTGATCTAATTGGATTGTTAATTGAAAAGGAATGAAAAACCAATTGAGTAGGAAAGTAATCATAACTTGGAACTTATCTTTTGAAAAATTTTAGACAGTAATTGAAAATATTTAGATGCACAAGATGAAATTTTACACATATAACTATTTAAAAATCACTTTTCACTTGAAAAGTTTAAATTCCTAGAGAATGCGGATTACACGCCTGAATTTAGGGTAAATCCTTGTGTTTCGATATTGAAATGAATATCACTTTAAAGTATTCCATGAATTCAATTGAGATAATCAATCAAATGAGGAGTTATTTTTAAGACAATATTCTATCACTTCTTATATCTATTCATTAGATTTCAAGTTCATCTGATCTGGTTTTATAGAAGTAACCTGCACATTATAATAGAACATTCAAATTGATTTTGGCCTCGATTGTCATCAAATGTCATCAAACAGATAATAGATTGAAATCGATAGACATTCGCAGCAATAAATAACTTCCCATCAGATGGAAAGTGTCCAAAAAGAGGGATTAGACAAAACCAAGGTAGAAATCCTATTAACTTTGACGACTGGAAAGGTCCCCAAAAAATCAAAAGACAAAGTGAACTGTCATGTTTCGCAGATTAAATCCTTTCTTGCTCAACTTTTTCCAGTGAAAACTTGCAAGGGGAATTCCAAACTTTTGGGGCACTCATATTAAATTCCAATTAAATTAATTATGTTGTACCCAATTAGCCTTCAGATCTTTTTTTAGTACAGATCTTTGCAATAATCCATTTCATTTGAATTCAAATAATACAAATGAAATTGAATGTGTAATTAATCAAAATGAGTAATTCATTACTAATGATTCATTACTAATGATTAAATTTACTTGATGAACTCAGTCAGTTAATACTTAGTCAGTTTCTAATAGATTAAATTTTATTAGAAAATTTAACGCAAACTATACAAAAAGAGTATTATGTATTTATTATTGTATTACACAGCGCAAAAAATGTAATAAAAATGGGGTTCAACACATTAGAAACGGCTATTTTCCAAGAAATCTTTATGAAATGGGCAGTTCGATGATGCTTGTATAAATCGCAATAAAACCCCCTTTATTATAAGAATTAAAAACCTATAATACAGATTTTGAAAGCATTAGTTTCTATGTAAATTAATGAAAAATGGGCAAAACTCTGAAAATTTCTGAAAGTTCTACTATAATATTTCAAATATAATTCAAATAAAACTTCATGGGTTAAAGATTCAATTTCATTCTTATTATTTGATTTCACATATGGATTATTGCAAAGATCTGTACAAATGTATGAATTTGATTCGCAATTATTTTAATAATCATTAAAATAATGAAGAATTAATTTGAAAACTTACTTCCATTGACTTCTTCAACTATGAACGGCTCCAATCCATATAGTCTTCCGGCCAGATATATATCTTCGGGGTCTAGGTTAATTATATCAGCCTCATCTCTGTCCAAAAGTCTCATGCAATCAAATCTGTTGGCAATAATTAATCATGATAAAATATAGCTTACTACTCTCTCAAAATTATCAACTTACTTGTCCCTAGCATTTATGCACGAGAATGTACCAGGCACCTTCAGAAAAATTAGAAAGTTAATCAAATAAGTATCAAACAGGCATGTCCAAGGTATTTGACCTCATGAAAAAATATCCAGCAAGGTATTTGGAAATAAATTTCTGAGATGTTATGTTAAAATTTTGCTATTACAAAGAGGTATTGTCTGACACTTATTCTGAGAGATCTTGATCATATTTGGAATATTATTGCTAACTTCGATTTCATAATATTTTCCTTTCGATTGTTTTTTTTTTGACAATTAATGTCGAAATGAGAAAAAGGTTTTTAAGACTTACATTATCGGACATCCGAACACAGCTGTCATAAAATTGATCTGGCACACAAAACCGTATTCGCACTGAAAATAAAAGACAATTAAATAACTATTTAATAAAATTAATGGCAATTAATGATAACAACTGACAATCTAAGATGATTCATCATATTGGATCATAATCTAGGTCTTTCGTTCATAAGATAAGAATAATCATATTCCTTTCTGTGGCCAATAGAAGGTGTCTTAAATATTCTTTATCAATTAATCACACCCTCGCCAAGTGAGTGGCATGGGAACAGGCGAGAAACGTCTAGAACATGTTTTAATGTCGAATAATATTGATATTTGGTTTCAAGATTTATTTAGTATCACTGGTGGCCCAGTATCAGTGATGGGCAAAAAGGGGTTAAAGCTTGAATACCCCTCGAGAATTTTGAACAGAACAGAATACCCCTCCCCCTTTAAGGGAAATTTAACATTACTTCTATCGACAGACATAAGGTTTTAAAATTTGACAAAATGACCGATAAGATCCCCCAGAGGTCGAGGAATCTGCCCATCAGTGATCTAGTATGAATAATTCATAGTAATTTTGATTACTAGCTTGTTTTTTAACTAAAAGTGTTTCGGTGGGATCCCCTTTGACGCTCCTTATAATTTATAGTTTTTGTTGGCTATTAAATTTCAATTATACCCTGCACATGTTCTTGGCGTTGTCCTCAATGTATGCATCAATAATTGAGAGGATAGGTTTGTGTGGTTTGTATTCATTCTTAACGATTAAAATAAATGACTGATTAATTATTCTGTGCTTTTGAAGAAAGGCTGCGCCCAAACACTTATAATAAATTAACTCTCATTTTGATTAATTCATCAGAAAAATGATTACAGATCTAAACGCAAACAAAAACTGTCTTGGTATTTAACCTTCAGATTAGCTGATGGCTAACAAAATGACAAATGGTATTCATTGACATATTCATGAATTGCCTTTTTTCTGACAACAAGTAAACAATTCCGATATCTCCGATTTTTGGAATGCAAGAACAAAAACAGTCGATTTCTCGCACGATTAGCTAAATTGAAAATTTTTCAAAAATGAAATCACACTTTTCAAATGTTCTGCATATTCTCAAGGAAAATTAAATGACACTAGTAATTAATTTTCATGTAATGACTCATTAATTTTTAAAAGAAAATTGTCCTTTTTGGCCAATTTGGTCATTTATTCTATAAGAATAAGTGAGTTTAACTTGTCAATTTGTATGTTATTGAATACAACGCATATATTCATGCAGGTATCAACAAACTTTTCGATTTCGTGGGGGTATTTTCTACTCGATGCAAGTGCTATCTAGAAATTTTTGCCATTTTCTCGGATCCGAGGGGGTTATCCGATTATTCCCCCTTGGTGATGCCAGTATTTATAAGACATCCAATAGTAATGAAGCATTGAATAAATGACATAATTCCAAGAAAGTGAACCTGAAATATTATTTCCCACTTCTCCAATCTTTAAGTGATTCTCGAATGATTGATGAGCCAACAAATAGCCCCACTTTCCCTCACAAATAGCCCACTTTCCCTCGCTTAATATATATTTATATAGTTATTTGTATTTATAAGTTTATAATAATGTATTATCAATTGTCTATTATATTTATCTATTGAATCTTATTTCAACACAGAGTCTGTGTACTGAATTTATTGTACATGTTAATTTTGAATGTTTGGTAAACAACCATAAGATTATCGGTTTTACCACAACAGTGCTCAACATTACGGACTAGTTTTTTAATGAAAAGAGGTTAGCCTTGAAGTCATTCAAAAGTTTGTCACAATATTTCCCAAAAGTCCCGCATTTTATTTAATATTATTTTTAAATTGAAATTTTAATTATACTTTCTATCAACAGCTATAAAAATAAAATCTATCTAGACAATTAGTGGCCTACATTATCGTGGAAATTCTTTTAAAAATATTAATAAAGATAAGAAATAAGAAAGTCTATATCAATTGCTCAAGAGTAGGGTTGAAAATTACACGGTAATTTTGAAATTAAAATTACATTACATGTAATTTACAAAATTTCATTGTAATTTTGGTAAATTAGTGTAATTTTGACATTTTATTCAAATCATTGTAATTTTAACAAGAGAAATAGTCATTCTTGATCACTTTCCATCTTAAAGTCAACAATTGTATTTCAGAATTTGAAGAATTAATATGTAAATCAATATTTTAAATATTCTTTTATCTATAAAAGGCCTGGATTGCAAACATATTTTCAACTTTATTATTTAACAGTTGATAACTTTTGCATGCATTACACTTGTATTTATCATCAGTTTCCGTGACAAATATTACTCTTATTTATAGGTGTTCAAGGGGGAATCCCCGACCATTTTTCCGCAATTTATCTCGATTTTCGGTAATTTAGCCATGAAAACAGGTTTTAAACCGAAAATAGCCAATTTGAACTGAATATAGCCTAAGAATAGCCAAAAATTGATTCAAAATGGCTAAAAACTCGAAATTAAAGGAAAATTGGCGGGTTTTTGACGGCCATTTTATCCCTCCCCTGAGCTTGAGAAAATTTTTCCCTCTTTATCCCCCTGAGACCGAGATTCCACACCTGTGCTCTAATTTCTTACCATTTTTAAAAAAAATATTTCACTACAAACAACATTGATTTTTATGATTCATCAACATGATTGATATTTTAAGTTTGAACTTTAGATAGCGCCACCTACATGTCGTGTAATTTTGATGTAATATTACAGCCAGTCCAAAATTACACTTGTAATTTACCAAAATTTCACCTGTAATTTTGGGTAATTTACAGTACTAACATCCCTACTCAAGAGTTATCTAACCACCACTGTCATTGCCATAACCAACATTAATAGGATACAGGTGGGTTATATTAGGCACATGGTCATAGAGTACTATATTTAAATCATTTATTCGATGTAAGATAAGATCAAAATAAATAAATAAAGAATCCTTATCAAAATTAATCATCTAACAATTGATACATAGATAGATAGAGATGGTATTTGAACTAGGATATTTCTGAAATTTTCCCTAAACCCGGCACTCAATAGGTTAAACAAATACCAATTTAGAAATTTATGGACCAAGGCACATTGGGAAACGCGATTTGAACGCATAAAACTATAATTAAAATATGATCACGATATTTTTGGAAATTAATTCAATGAATTAGTTTTTAAATTAAGTCGATTTCCACACATTTTTCAAACAAATAGCGTTTCAATAATACAATAGACATGAAAATAATTTCTGAATTTATCAATGAATTAAAAGATTTTATCTTTTAAAGTGAACGGAAAATTATTTATTCTCTTCATTTTAGCCTTGGTATAAGTTATGTTTCTTTAATCTTCATTCAGTAGAACAGTAGCTCTCTCTCTCTCTCTCTCTCTCTCTCTCTCTCTCTCTCTCTCTCTCTCTCTCTTTCGTGACTTAATTACTGGAAAACAACTCAATGGATGAAAAATGATAATCAGTTTGAATAGTTTGTGAGACGAAAAATTCCTAGAATTGATTACTTGTAATTACATGAAATTCATCTAGTAGTATCATTTTTTCTATTATTTTGAATTACTAAATACATCTATACTTGTCAAATGCATGTCTACTTGACAAAATTAACATCATAATAGCAAACTTGTCCAACTGAATCTCAGGAAATCTACAATTTATATTAATAATAGTAATTAAAAATTTGAATTTCAATTAAACTTCTACTTAGCTTGATACAAATTCAATAAGATATATTTATGCTGTTCTTATTGATTTAAAAGTCAACACTCTTAGCATTATTTGCAAAATTAGACAATAGGCACTTGAAACTTTTGATTAAACACTTCAATCTTTCACAATTCAATTCAATTCTCCACATTAAGTCCTTGTTCTTGTGTTTTATATGCCAAGATGAAATTTTCATATAAAACTCAAAATTATAGACTGGAGTAGATGAACATCGAAAATGTACATACATATTTTAATGATAAACTTTATACCATCGTGCAATAATATTTACACTTTATATTGTAAATATTATTGAAAGAAATTAAGGAAAAATTAATAATTTTGGCATTCAAATAAGAAGTAGGTAATCTGAATGCCTATTGCAAAAAAACAAGAAACAAATAAATAACAAGCTTAATTTCTGATTCATTTTGTTAGACAGTATGTCAAAAAGTTCGTCTTGTTTATATGTCAGTGATGCCGACGGACCCCTGCCACAGGGGGGGGAGAGATTCCAAAACTCAGGGAGTGGGGTATAGGGGTAGTCTTTACAAATTAGTATTTTCTAAAAATTTAGATGGGGTTCTGTCCAAAAAAATAAAAAAGTTTTTTTAGGTCTTTTCCCGAGAAATTTCCAAAATTTTACCTAGAAGGGTCCCCTCTTCGTGTTTTTTGCCAGACAAAGCCTCGACATTCCTAGTGTCTGTCTATAGACGTAATGTATAAGGAATTTCTTGGCTCAAGGGGGAGGGGTGCTGGCAGAAATTTTCCGAACGAAAACATAAACGAAGAAATACTAGTTTTCAACCCAAGATCTTCAAGGCGGCCCTTAAAGTTTCGCCAAAATTAAAGGTGGGGGTCGAACGAGACCAAAGCTCAGGGGGAAATATGTTGTACTTATAACCGTATAATAAGGGAAATTGAAGTGAAAGATAATTTACCAGGTTGATTAAATTAAAATTTACCCAATGAAAAATAGACAAATTTGCTTCAAAATCCAGAATAAATAGAGTTAGATCAATAGAGTTGCCTAGTTCATTCATGCCCAAGTTTTGGGTTCTTTAGATTAAATTTTGTTATAAATTAATATAAACTCTGATGCCCTTGGTCAACTATTTTTTAAATATAGTAGACATCAAACATTCCCATAATGTGGGAAAACTTCTATTATTCAACAATCAACAAAAATGACCCAGTTTATCAATCACTTTATTGGCCCTGGTCTTTAAAGATGCAAAAGCGATTATTTAAACAAGTACATTCTACACGTTGAAAAAAAATATCTAGATTCGATTGAACTTGAGCATAATTGAGAGCATAAATACCTGTTTGTGCGAATGATATCCTTAACTCAGATGACAAGAAGAGGAGGAATATCAACATTTTAATGAAGAGCAACAAATGGTGCAAATAATACATTATGAAAAACACCGAAACCGATGATCCCGAGGAGTGTCTCAATTATTTAAAATCACTAAAGAAAATAAATGGAAAGTATTGACAAAAATTTAATGAATTAAATGTTTGAAGCAATTCTTGATTTCAGACAATTAGGAGTCGTTTGGAGAATATATTCAATCAACAAATAGACGACAAAATTCAATAACTTTTCTCTCAAACATAAAAGTGATGTTCAAAAACAGGAGTTACATAAAAATGATAAGCGATAGCAAAAGGCTTTTAGCGAACCATAACAAGGATTTCCTGGAGGGCGGAGAAAGTGGAGTCCGCACTGAGAGAAGACCGCATCGGATCACCACAAGTGACAGTGAGAGGAGCTGCCAGCCTATCACTACTGGCAATTGGCGGTTATCACAATTGAAACTCACTATTGAGTCACTATATTAAAGGCAATCAACACTATAAACACTGTTCGCACACCCGATCCGATCAATTGACAAAGAAGTGGACGCAAAGCAAAAAACACATTAATATTACTTATTATTATTTTCAAAGATAACTCATTTATATTGTGAAAGCGATTTCCCAGATTCAACACAAGTAGCGAAAACAAGTCCGTCTTATCAAACGATTTTAAAATGACTTTACATATTTCAATATTTCAACGATCATTCAATTCTAATGATAAAAATTCTTAGTATTTTTGAAATCCTTAGTCTTTTTCTCATTAAATGCGATTTAAAACGTCAAAACAATTTCGCGCAACCGATTCAAGGATAGGAATCATAAAAAATAAATACTTTTACGCAAAATGAAAGAACGTTAAACAACTCGTCAACAGTCGAGGAACGGGATTAAAATTATTCTATTCATAATAGATAATTATATTCGCACAGAATTAATCTCTTAATGGGTTTAGCCTTTAGTTAACACAACTTTATTGAGTAGGAAATCAATGCTTTTTGACGTTTAATCAAAAGATTCCCAAAAACAATGCAATCAACGAATTAAATTTAATTAATTATAAGAGACTAAAGAGCTGGTGCTCTCCAGAAGTGGCGCTCCTCTCAATGAGCCTCGTTTACTCTTAAATGTTTGCTTCACAGCAGGGATCCCCAAACTTGCCAACTTCAGGGGGGTCAGGGGGTTTTTCCAAAATTTAGCCGAAAACCATAGGGGGGTCGGGGAAAGGAACAATTAGGGTCTTTTTAGCCGCCGTTTACACCAATTAAACCCAAATTTATCTGGTTTTAATCCAGTTAAATTAGCTTAATTCGGTTTAAATACAGTTCGGTTGGTCATTTTTGCCAGAATCGCCAACGATTTTCGGATGATCCCCCCTTGAGCATCCCTGCTTTACACACGTTTCTCAATGAAATGTGTACTCAAACTAAAGGTTATGAATTTAGGACAGCATTAATGGAGTAAATCAACAGTCAATTGAATTACAAATGTTTAGATTCGGACGAATTAATTGCAATTTATTGACAACAAGTATGAAAAATTTGCGCTCAAAACCAATAAAACTAGATTTGACTCAATTTTGGAAATTTAAATTTCAAACTAATTTCAAAAAAACTAATAATTTTGATCGAACGGAATGCGAAAATTGACTCTGCTTAAAGAAAAGGTCAATTGGTATATTGTATTTGCACAGTGGAAACAATAAATTCAAGACTAATAAAATTCAAATTTATTTTCATTACTAGTGATACAAAAGGATTAAAATATAATTTTTTTTTAGTTCTTATCTGGAATTTCAAGTTTCAGTTATTCAGTGGAAACACATTTGCCGTAAAATTGCAAATACTTTTAGTTTTATTATTATTAATATTCTTAAGATTCAAGGTTTCAGTTCTTTGAGTAAAACATACGTTTGGCTCATATTTAAACGTTTGCGTCAATTATTAGTAATTATCAGAAATGAATAATAATAATGGAATTAACAGATAATTAAATGTCTAAACACTTGATTTGAATTTCTAAACCCTCTTTGACTCCTAATTAATTTCCATTACCTAGTAGATATCTAATAGATACCTAGCAGATATTAAAATTCAAATGCAATAAACAAATAATTAATTTATTCAGAAGTTATCCATAAGTTTGTCTCAATTTTATGTCCAGAGATCAGTGAAATTAAATATTATCATAATTATAGCATCAATCAACTACCTGTGCCTTCCATTCCACCCCTTTTACATGAGATTATCGCAAAAAATACATGAATAAGTCAAAGCTATTATTACCTAGCTTAATTACAACTAACTTATATTAAAAGCATAAAAATATATCTCATTTAAAATCAGTTTATAATAAATATATTTCAAATATATTACTGATAGATAACAGGGTGACAAAGACTGAAAAATGAACTTGCTAACACTGTAATAAGTGTTCATTGATCAGTTATTTAGGGAATGTCCAAACGCACTAATCGACTAACAAAATACCATGATAGTGGACACAAATGTATTGCTGACAACTTTTGGTAAACCCCTTAAATTAACAGCCAGTTTGACAGTTGTTAGGGGTGTCTTTCAGCCCTAACCCAGTATGGAAACAGTATTCAGCCCCAAATCACTAGAACAGGGTCTTTTTTAAAATCATTTTATAACTAATTTTAAGTACATTCAAGTGTTTAATAAGTGATTTGTCTTAAGACTGGATTTGAGGCATTCCGTTGAGGTTAATGTCTAAGTGTCAAACCCCCAAACTTGGTCATTTAAAAGATCAGGTCAAAGGTCAAACTGTCTATCAATTAAGTCTATAACAAAACAGTTTTAAAGCAAATATAAATAACTTTTTATATATAATATAAATATAAAAAAAGAAAACTTTAATCAAATAAATAAATGATTTGTTTATTAAACTCTAAACGTATTTAAACGATAACTCATTGGTTTGTAACGAATATATCAATGATTTTATAATAAATTAATAAATAAATTGGAAAACCGTTCAAATGATTGCCATTACATTAAAATAATGCAAATAATGTCCCAATTCTTGATTCACAGACCCACTGGAAAAATGAGAATTTCTCTCAATTTTAAGTCAAATCCCAATGACTTTAAGTTTAAATGAAATAAAATATTATTTAAAATTCAAATAAAACGCGAAATTAAAAGCATTTTTTAAATTATTAACAAAACTAATAGAATGTATAGAAATGGCGACCCATTAGAGGAATACTCGAATATTTGTTAAGAGTGTGTGTCCGACAATTGACTCAACTGAATGAGCGCCTGGTGACTGGCCTGATTGCGGCCCTCATCTAGTGTTGTGCCGCTCCCATGACTGACAATGGGCGTTTGGTTCCAGACAGTGGTGATCGTCACCACAGACAAGTACTCTATGGACTGGCCATTGCTCTGCTTTCGCGGAAAGTCACTGAAGTGAACCTGCAACTGATGAGTGCCCACAGTCTGCGCCAAACTCTTCAATTGCTCGCTCCTATCAGGCATTGAATCTAATGAAACACCACTATTGAGACCACTATTCATGTCTTTCCCGCACTTCTTCTCACAATTAGATTCTAACAACTCTTTGGCTATACTTGAAATCGTTTGGATCTGTTTTGAAACGCTTTCGACATTATTCGACTTCGAAGTTAAATCGAAATCTAAAGAAAAATAAACAAATTATGACTAATTCGAGGGAAAGGGTCCAACAAATTGGAGGTTAAGGGGGTTCGCACCTAATTTTGATCCGTTTTTGAGGCCATTATTACCCGAAATGTCTGAAGGCATAAGTATGAGGCCAGGGACTAATTGGCGACCAAGCTTAGATAGAGGCGCAGCGCTACACTCCACCATTGAGGACGTGGTGGCAGCGCTGTTATCTTCAATAAACTTGACCTGTCTTATTTTCCTATGTTGTGACGACTGGCCTTCAGTCGAGTCTTGTTTGAGGATAGATTGAGGCTGTGCTCGGGAGGAGTAACCTAAAAGCTGGAGCATTTGATCGGCGGCGTTCTTTTTGGCCACTTTCTTATTGGGGCCCAAACCGAGCGCAGACACCATTTGGGGGGCGTTCGGCCCTTTGGACACATGAATATTGCACTCAATGGTGAACTCACGGCGCCGGTGGTCGACCACCGACTCCGAGACCAAGGTAAATTGTGGCGCCTTCTCTTTGCGCGCCTGTTGTAACTGAATCAACCGATTTATCGGATGTATGGGCGCCCCATCACTAATATCGGGCATTACATTGGAAGTCGACTCTTGACATTCATTATCAACTGAAGTGCTGTTCTTTTTGAGGCTATTTTGAGGCTTTGAATCACTATTTATATGATTAGTGACTGAGTCGGGAGACGGGAGGGAATGACTCTCACTATTACTGTCCGCCAAACGTTTTTTGTTGTCTTTAATAACATTTTTATTGAAACTGTTTTTCTTTTTATCAAAACTTTTCTTATGAGAGGTCTGTAGGGCTGACCTCTTGCGAGGAGTGGTCTGTTCAGCGGCACAGTCGTTATTAGTATCACTTCTATCGGAGATCAGAGGCTCTAATTTGATGAGCTCTTCCATCATATGAATGGCGGCGTTCTTTTTGGATATCTTCTTAGCGTTTCCCTCACCGGTGGTCACAATGTGGCCGACAGTGCATTGGGTCACAAACTTAGGCATATGTGAGGGTCCGCTCTCTTCTATAACTTCGAATATTACTGTGAAGTTCCTCTTCAGCGCTATTTCGTGGACAATACTGATCGGTGACTTAACGCCTCCCTCGACATTGGAGTTGTCCGTCCCGTTAGAAGTGGCCGCACTCTCACCGGCCTCACACTCGACAGCAACGGTTGCGTCGCCAGAACTAAGCGCCAACTGTCTGAAGACTTTGAGTGCCTCTTCAGCGGCCGCATGTCTGGCCGCCTGAGCGGTCACTCCCTTCCCAATGAACTGTCGATCACCAACAGCGAGAGAGGCGGAGAAGAGGCCGCGCGGCATATGATACCGTTGGTAATGCATACCGCGGTAGTCATACGCGTTTGTGGCCGTCCCACTGCCGCCAATGGGCCCGAACGAGAAGGTCGGCACCTGATGTCGAGGCGGTTCGTACACGTGATAGACGGCGTTCTGACCCAACTTCATGGCCAACATGTTGAGCTCAACGGTGGGCGTCATCAGCCACGACTCCTTATTGTGACGGGGCATACGAGGTGTGGGCGCTCGCAGTTTGGTCTGTTGGAGGGCCACAGTGGCCGCACTCCTCTGCGCCTTCTTTATCGAGGGTCCACTTCCGCGAAACTCTTCGCTTTCACCCAATTTGAGGACAACTGTGACAAACGGATCAGTCGATTAGTGATCAGTAAATATGAGCTGCGGTTCCACTTCCGCTGCGATCCATAGACGGAATCTGTGCCCATATTCTAGTGGTCACTAATCCACTGAATCAGTAAATTACTAAAATATGGGCACAGGTTCCGTCTATGGACCGCCGGAAGAGGAGCAGCAGCACAAACCCGGGTAAAGGGGTCTCACCTGTGAATGTCTTGTTATGCGGAGGACCCAACTCGTCGATCAAATGGTACTCGTGTTTAATGTCATTGAATCGGGAGATCTCATTGATTCTACACATCGGAGACTTGTCCGCAGTGTTGGGCCAAACACTCATATTATTCACTTATTTCTTACAAAACAATAATCATATCTTTGGCTCAATAATGGCCACCATTTTCTCTGATAAGTAATCTTAAACAATCTAAAACAATTTTAATTGTCTTACCTTTAATTATCATTATTGAAACAAGGTAAGCTATTTGTTTACATAAATCAGCTACAATATGAGTGAAGGCGTCTCATATATAACGTTACACATTATTTAGGAGCACAATATTGAGCTCATCCATAAACTAATATATTTTTCAATGTAATGCTCGCAAAACTAGGCTTTTTTGTAACTTTATTTTTGAATGGTGTGATTAATAGAATAGTTTTCCTTAAGGTAATTAACTAAAGAGATAATTGAGCAAGAGACGTTCAAATAAATATTTATATTTATAGAGATTAAGCTGAAACAACAAATGTTTTGTTTGTAAAATATTTAAACTAGGTAAAGTAATTGTTGTTATTTCCTCTGTAAAGTAAATTTTTAGTTATTTAGAGAACGACTAGACGGCTGGCCTTTTGGTGTCAGCATTAGAATGAACTACTAAATTCAAACGGGCCCAGTGGTTTGCGAAAGAATCAAGCCAAAGCAATTCTAGCTTTTCTATCTCATGCCTTATGTTCCTTGATCATTCAAACAAATTTCTATGATAAATTTTTAAAATGGAGCCCTGTATTATTGAATTTATTTAACACCTTTTTAATTAAATTAAATGTTTAATCAATTTACTTTAATGACTAAAATAAAGTTTAGGGATGGCCAAACTTCCAGACCACTTTCAGGCGGTGGTCAAGAAGTGGTTCGCCATAAGTACGCCATAAAAAATGGCAAAATAGATCAATTTTCATCTATTTAATTTAAATCTGGCTTAAACCAAAATTTTTTCAAAAATGACTTGCTGAATTTCGACTGTAGAGGACTAAACCCACCTTGTCCACCGCTGAAAAAAGTTATTGTAGACAATTTGATATATTAGTTTGTGACCATAATTTGTATCACATCTTATCATAGAATTTCACATTTTATAATACATCTTATCATTGTCAGGAAGATACTAACAAGAGTAATCTTATAAATTTATTAAATATCTCTATTAGGTCGCCAGACACTCCTATTAAGCTATTAAACTATTCAATGGTTTATCATTATTATTATTTTTAAGTTTGATAACTTTCAATACTAGCTTGCTATTTTGTACAAATTAGTCCATTTACTTCACTTAAAATTAATTGCTTGTTTATCTGAGCTTGGTACGCTGCTCTTGGTTGCGTTTCCTCAAAAATATCCAATAGGTAACTGTAAAATGCATTGGAGTGTATAATACCTGAAGATAAACAGCTATTTTTAATTTCATTATATACTTGTACATTAATTTTTCAGGCATATACAGGCTTATATTCTGTTTTCATGTAACATTGTACCCTGTTTACATTCTAATTATTGCAAAAAAAATGTAAGATGGATAAAAATGAGCAGGTTCTTTAAGGGATACACTATGACAATTCACTAAACTTGTCGAATTAGTAAACAGTAACCAGTACAGTTTAGTCACTAATGCACTAGAATTGTACTAAAAGCATCACCGGCTTAGCTCTGACGTCAAACCTATTGAGAAAAGTATTGCATTGATTGTAAATCAACCCTTGATAGTTTGTGCTTTTTATCTCTATTGCACTATCTAGATAAGTCTGTTAACACTTTGAATAATTCAATCATCGCATTTATTATTTAGGTTGTACGGTACATTATAAGTGCACTTGCACCTACTATCCTTGGGTTGGCTTAATGTTTAGAGATGAGATGACTGAGCATGTTCTATAAATTGATTCGCAAACTGTAAACCTACTACTACTTCAAAATAAGTTTTAGCTCAGAATAAATTCTTATTTTTATCGCTTATTATTCGAAGTGCATTTGAATCAACATTTTAAAATAATATTAAAGCCACTATTATGGAGGAAGACAATTATACCTACAACTCTGATGCTCTCCAGGTTTGTATTCACTCAATTTACTTTTTACAATATAATCTTTTTAATATACTATTCCTTTTATATTCCTTATTGTAAACTAGTAATGTTAACACTTTACCAACCTGATAATTATTACCTGTAGTTAAGACAGCGTTAAATAAATGCCATAATAGTACAACAATAATTGTAATTAATTTTCTGCTCGAAATAAAACATATCCTAGCTCAACTACAAATATAAATTATTGTGAACAGTTGAACTTCTGGGTCGAAAGTGGGTCGAAAAATTGGCCCTCACTCAATCATTATTATTTTAAATGAACTTTGTGGCTTGTTAACCATAACCAAATTCTTCTAACCTTGACACTTCTTATATTATAATCTCTCGGTCTTTACATTAAACATTTTATTATTATCTAATCGTAGAGAAACTTTTCGCTTGAATAACGTTAAATCTATAAAGTTGTTAATAAATATATATAACCTTGGAATTTATTATGACATTAGGCTCGCAAACCTGAACACCCGATTCATCCGTTAATTTTGAGCCGTACCTCTCCCCGGGAAATGACTGGAGAGGACTTATCATCGGAGGAACTGATGACACTGTTTGAAGCGGCCCGTTGGGCGCCTTCTCATTACAATCTGCAGCCCTGGCGTTTCGTTTACGCAAAGCGCGGTACACCTGAATTCCAACAGTTCCTCGACTTGTTATGGCCTTTGAACAGACAGTGGGCTCAAAATGCCGGCGCTCTCATCATAGTGTTGTCCAACAAATACCACGATTACAATGGTAAAAAAACATTGATACCAAGCTACAGTTTTGATGCTGGCTCGGCCTGGCTCCAAATGGCTTTAGAGGGCTCAGCTCGGGGTTTGCTCGTTCACGCAATGGGAGGCATTGATTACGATAAGACCTATGAAGTAGTCGGCGCCTCAAAGGAGTCCCATAATGTCGAATGCATTGTCGCAGTGGGAAAACAACCCAGCAAAGAAGAGCGAAAAAGTGAACCAAGTATTTCCCAAAGAAATCCCATCAGTTCTTTCGTGTTTGAGTCCAAGTTTGTGGACAACGACTCAATTTAATTACTTTATTTAATGGCTTTGTTTTCATTCCACTAGTAATTAATAAATAATTAGCGATTAATTATCACCTTGTATGTTTTATTTATAGCAATAATTTTTGTTTCCTCACTAATTATAAATCGATACTTGATATTAAAATATTAAAGACGTTTATTAAATTAGTTTGAACAATAAAAGTAATTTTTAAATATTGTATACTCAGGGAATATTCCTGAAACTTTCTAAGCATCAATTTAGTAAAGATCCAAGGGTAACATCAAGCTAGATTGCAATTGAAAAAGGTCTACAAACCATATGTAAAGTCATAACAAAATGTTTGCCATTTTATTCGCTCCATATTTCTGACAAAAATCCTATCATTAGCTCACTAACCTTGCTAATATTACCTAACAGCATATACAGTTACTTTCAATAATGAATTATGCTAGCATAATTAATCATTAATATTTTATATCTTTAAATGATCTTGTGAAATTTTCTTGGTAAGTTGATCAGCAATTGCTATATTTTTGAAAAATGTTCGAAACTTAATATGAAAGTATAAAATGTATTCGTATTCAGTCATTGCTTTTTGTGTATATTTTCTATGTTTTGTGCAAATAAACGATTGTATAAAATACAAACACCGGTGCACACATTCCAGGAACTTTATAAAAAAGCCTCTGGCCATGTCTTACGATCAAATCATATTGAACAGAGTAATGATGTCCAACAAAATTGTGCCAAAGATATCTATTCAATCCTTTTTGGTTAAAATATTTCCAAAATTATGGAGATGATAATGTCAACAAAATAATACCAGCGATCACATTTTTATATACATATGTATATTATTTAATGTAGATGAATCATATAAAACCAATTCAATAGATTTTTATTTAAATATTATAACTAATGATAGATTACATAGAATTGTTCGCAAAGAGATTTTCTCCAATAATTTAATGTTTATTCAATTTATTAAACATTTTTAGAAATTAATTTTCAGTTTCATTCAAAAAAACCCAAAAAATTCAACTGATATCAGGGGGATTTTTGGCAATTTGTCAAGGTTCAGGGGGAGGGACAATTTTCCTACTACCCCCGTGTACACCTATGGAACAAATAAAAATTATGCAACAAAACAAGTCTACAACAATCTCTCGATTTTTTCCCTTTGAGGCTTATAAGTGAAGTTACGCTCATCATTGTCATCATCCGGGAGAGGGTTGTCCTCATCAGACCAATGGTCGAGAATATTCTTGTGCTGCTCAAGCGCTATTAAAGAAGGAAAGACAGTATCACAAACGGAGCAGCCGATGTGTTTTTTCTTGAGCTGATGTGCGGCTAAGAGCTTAGCGGTGGAAAATGTGCGGTCACAAACATTGCACTGCATTGTATCATCAGACGTGGACGAACCATTGCTTGCTTCTTCATCGGCTTCATCGTCATCCTCGTCTTCGTCCTCTTCTTCGTCACTATTGGTCTGATTGACGACCTGTGAAACACAGGTTTTGTGGTGGCCCTCCGAATTCAGTTTATCACGGACAATATTGTTTGAACAGTCTGTTCATGTTTAAAATTATATTTTAAAATCTTAATAACTATTGACATAGTCTATGTCTATTCTAGTTTAGATTTTATAGAGTCTATATAATAGTAGTTCATCAATAGATGTATAGAATGTTATAAAGGTAAAAAAAGTTTATATTTGTGTGCCTAAATTGTGCCTACTACTGTCATCTAAATTGACTTATTATAAATTAAATAATTTAACTAGCATCAATCGATTACATCAAAATCAAATAGCTTTTAAACTAAACTACAGTTAAATTCCTGAGTTATCCCTTCCTGACCTATCCTTCGCTCGATGTTATCCCTCAAATTGTAAAAACAGTGTAATAGATATTAGTGTAATTTGTCATCCTAAGTTATCCCTCGCTCTTTCTTATCCCCCGATTCCTTGAACCCAACCGAGGGATAACTCAAGACTTTGACTGTATCTATTAAATTAATCATTAAATTATCAATGACAATTCATATGATCCTGTTTAATTGTTATCTGAGTTTATTTATATAGCTTACTAAACAATGGGTCCTGGACTTATAAGAACATATTTGAATTAGGCTATTTTTATAGAATTTTACAAAAAAAGTAAAGATGGGCACCTGGTTGTTCTGGATCAATCGTAGATAGAGCGCTAGTGGATTCGATATCAGCTTTCATCGCCATTTGAATATTAGCTGGCACCTTACTTAGGGGAACCATTTCTACCTGGATCAATCCACGCTGGAGTTTGCCTTGCTTCTCCAATTGCCTCATTAACTGCAATGAGCTGTTGTTCAAGGCAAACATGTGGCCGTCCTTTTCTGAAACTTGCATTTTTGGCACTTTTGAGACCTCCTGGGGGTCGAGCCTTCTGCTCAGTTCATTAACAGGACTATCATCTCCAACAATCAAGTCCCGGTGCATTTTCAAAAAATTTATAGAAGACGGGGCCAACCATTTACTCATTTGAACAGAGAGTAAAAATCAATGAGGAAACAAACTGTACAACTGTACAACTGTACTAGTAATAAATTTTTAATATATTTCATGGCTCATCAATTGAATTAATTTTGAAATTCATTATTTTGATTTTCAATTTAAAATCTAAACGAGCTTGGTGTAATTATGCTCAATTTTCTAATTAAAAACTAGTAATGAGTATACAAAACAAAGTTTAAACTAAAACTCAATTTAAAAGAATTTAATTTCAGTATAAAAACAATTAGTTATTTGAGAGGAGAGAGTCTTCGCAATAAGGATGTGATCGCATGCGTTCAGCACAACAACAATCAATTGAAAAATCAATAGAGAGGCTGTGCATTTGTGCTGCGCTCTCAGTCTTAATTGTCTTGATAAAATATTGATAGAATATAACTTAAAAATATAAGACATTGAATGCAGTTTCCAGTCGTATCAAAGTATTTTCAAAAGGGGGTAACCAAGGTTTTCAACAACACTCCCTGAGCCGGAGAAACCCCCCTGAGCGCCAATCAAATCTACCCCTTAGATCCCCTGAAATAGCTGAGCTTGGTAACCCCTGATTTTCACTGTCTCGCCGTTAGGCTCTAACCAGACACCGAAACCTGATCTTAAGCTTGAGCTCCAATTGATGCCTGTTTGAAATGGGCCACCTAATGACCATGGTTATAGTCTACATATAACTTATAGATTTAGAGCCTAGAATAAATTAAAGTCTGATCCACACCTTCACCATATAGGGGTCAAAGAGATAAAGCAAAATGAAAACAAAGGCTTAAAATACAGTTTTCAAAGCAAATGTATTCACAAAACTCATAAAAACATTTGATATTGATCTTTATCTTTATATTAATTACTTGTTTTATCTCGATCTTATCAAGATTCTTGACCATTGAAGTTGCTCTACCTTTCATATCTATAATTATCTTTTCTTAATATGGCCTGACTTAAAATTCACACAACCAGAATTAATAATAAGTTCATTGAATGTTATGTTCTATTGTTTGGTAACTTTTCGTATAAAAAGATTTATTTGTATTTTATTGCAATTAAATTTCGGAAATATATCTCAAGAAAAGCAAAGAAAAACTGGAATAATATAAATATAATTTAAGAATAAATTAATAAAATTTTAGATAATGTGTAACATTATTTGCTGTTAGTTGTGCTAGCTTACTTGTTCTCCTTTTTCAATAAACTGCATTAATTTTCCTAAGATTAATATTATTCGACCAAAAAAGTATATCTATAACAGTATATTAGGTGACCTATCTAAGATATAATTAGTAATTACTCCTAAACGATTTGATTTGGTGCTTGGCTCAGTTGCACGCACAATTTAATCCGAGTTCACTTTCATTTAAAAAAGTTGTGAAAAAAGTTGTCTCTCAAATGGCAGACAAAACTAATTGTGTTTGAAATGAAATTGTTGAATAAATTCAGTTATCTTTATTCAAATGACACTTTTGGCCCATTTGTTTCATCTCAAGTGTTTTACTTTTGTCCAGTGATTTTCAACAAGGGATTACTTGCTCATTTTTCACTCTCTCATCAATGACTTCACCACTACATTCAAAGTAAATCATTTCAAATAATTTAACCTTACTTTTAACAAATATACCATGATAGTTTCTATAAAATTGATGCTCACTTAAATATGTATAAAGTTTGTCGTTTTCACTTAATTTTGGCCTTGTTAATTTTTGAAGTATTATTGTATATTATTGGTGAAATGACAAAATTTTTAAATTGCATTATTGGTAATGCAAAGGATGAAACATTTAAATATATACATATATGAGGTCAGCATGCTAATACATTTTAGTTTAATGTATTTTAAGTTCAATATGTCCCAGTGGGATAATCCCACTTTCTATTTATAAGAGGTAAAAATAATTCGTCGTTATATGGAGATTTTTGTCGTATTTAAATAATCCTATCAAGGTCTAAGCTTCAGCCTAAAACAAGGATTGAAAGGTTGAAAATTATTTAAATAATATCAATAATAATAATAATATATTCATGGTTCAAATGGTAATTGCTTATCGTAAAAAAGAAATAATTTATGCAATTTACCCTTATCTAAAATAAAGCTTTATCTAGCCTTTTACGAGTAATAGAAAAATTCTTGCGATAGTTTTTTTGGTTCCACCTGTAGATGACACTAAAACTATCATGATAAATTGAGCAGATTTGAAAGTTTTATTAGCATCAATTAAAATATTTTAACTTGATACTTTAATTTCAGTGAATTCCAGACTTTTAACGTGTATTTTGGTTGTCTTACAACTGATCCACAAAACAAAACCCAATGTGAATGACATAAATACGTCAAATGAAGTAATACATCCTTTTGGTACAAGGTTGTCATCCAGGAACAGAATCGCATCAAAGAGCCTGGGCAACTTCCACATACGAAGCTATCCCAAGCCTGAGATGAAGCCAATCACTCTTGCTGTTCGGCGAACTGTCCACCCGATCCAATACGTGGACTTCAGCTCCCATTACAACGAATATAAACGCACACCACACAAACCAGCAGTGTTTGAAGTGGAAGCCACAAACACAGAGAGACCTCCTATTGTCTTCAACTTCAGAACATTGTCACGTGACGTCAAGCTATCACAAAGTTACCTGCCATCCCTCATACCGCCAGTTAGACATTCCAAGTCGGAGGACGGCCCAAAGATTATAGTGAAAGAAGTCAACATTCCGGTCATCCATGAAGTCTACGAATACGTTATTCCAAAGCGATATTATTTGCGTGAAATAAAACCCGTGATTGAGATTCAAAATCAAATGATAGCTCAGGGCTCGGCTCCCATTGACATCAAAGACATCGGAAACACTCTGAAGGAAGAGCGGACCGAGTGCTTCAATCCGTCACTTATTTATGACAAACACTTATATAGCGGTCAAACCCCTTATGACTATAAATACAATTCTACGCGAAGTCTTATGTCTTATTATAATTCAGATAACATGTTATTCAATGTTTTGCGCAAATATAAAGATTAATTTTGATCCTGGTCAATTGTCAGCCATTCAGTTTAACCAATAATAGTTTCCATTTCATCCTTAACCTGTCTATTTTAATGTCTGCCCTATTCTGACCTAACCTTGCAATTCCTGGTCAGTTCATATTTTTTTAATTAATGTAAAATATATTTTCAACATGATCACAACTCTAACAAATTGATCATGATTATGTTAATTAGGCTCTGAATTATGAAAATTGATTGTTCATGTAATTACATTTAGAAAGTTGACCTAGATTGAAAAGTGGTCACTTAAATGCAGTGATAGCCAAGGGTGAAGTGAGGTCAAAAATCAAAATACATCAATATTAATCAAAATAAAAAAGCGGCCCCCTTAGACCCCCTTAGACCCCCTAGGGCACCGGAGCTTGTCCATCCCTGCTTAAATAATTACTAAACGAAAATTGAAAATTTTCACAAATTTTTATTAAAACCAAATGTTATGCAAAGAATATATACAAACGATGACAACGAATGACTTAAAAGATAACAATTGAATGGAAATGATTTTATGATGACTTCCCGTAGTCTTTAGTGCGCTCCTGACTGACCACTGAAGTGGTGGCGGAATCGCCTTTTTTAGCGCCACTTGAGAACGAAGATAATGAGGAAGAGCCCGCACTTCTGGCATTTGTGTCGCCATTAATAATACTAACGCTTCCACCCATTCCTTGATTCATATTTCCTGTGGTACCCATATATGCTGTGCCACCGGACCCACCATACCCTGACTGAGAGCCTCCTCGGACATTATTGAAGCCACTATAATCATTGAATTGCTGCTGTTGATGTTGCTGTTGCTGCCGGTGCTCACCCCTGGCCACAATCGTTTGTATTTCTTCCTGGACAGGTCTAATCTCTTGCACGACACGTCTATAGGGAGTGATTACTTCCCGAACTTCTTGAATGATAGGTTTTGTCACTTCATGGACAAGATGATGGGGCTCATCCTCGGAGGACGTCTGCTGAACATCTGCCACCTGGCCTGGCTGATGGGTCTGCACAACATTTATATTGCTCGAGGCAGACTTGAAATGTATAGTAAGGGGCAGAACATTGGCGTCCACTTCAATCACTTGAGGCTCAACCGGATTGTAGGGAATGGGAACCGTCTGAATCTCAACCGTGTGCGTCGACTGTATAGCAGCAGGTACTGGTCCGCTGTTGGACATGGGCTGGATGGCACCATTGTTGTTCACACTGATGACATTGCCACCACCGCCATAATTGGAACCCCCTCCGTAATTAGAGCCTCCACCATAATTTCCACCACCGCCGCCACCACCACCTTTGCTTGATCCGCCATAACCGCCAACCGCAGCCGATTCGCACATCGTCAAAAGAAGTGAGGTCAAACAAAACTAAAAATTGTAATAATAATTGTGATTACATACAAAGGGAAGGCATAACAATGTAACTAACGGTCAGCATATTTGCTCGGATCAAATCAAACACTTCTTGAGATGAAATAAAACAGAAACTAAACTTAAATCTCAAAACAAACGATTTTAAAACCAAATATAAGAATTGGAAAAAATGCTTTTAGTTATCCCTTTATATGTAGAAAAGTCGTGATCTAAATGTTGCTATAAATCGACAATAAATTATTGTTTCTTCGGTCGTATCCTTTTTCGCTGAATTCCTGTTTCACCGAGATGGATTATAACCTTAATTTTTATTTTTACTGTGGATTAAAGACCAAAAGTCGATTTCACCAAAAATTAAGTGATAAAGATAGAAATTAAACTTTGGCCGAAAATTCAAAAGTTATCTATGAAATTACATTAAAAGAAAGTGAAATTTTCGACTAATATGAGAAAATAATTATATTAGTGATAGTCAGAGAATAATGTATTTAAAATTTTTTAAAAAGAATTAGATTAGGATAAGGATATCAGGAGCATAATAAAGTTTTGATCGAGGAGAAATTACATCAATTGAACTTGTATAATATTTTTCCCTTGATTCAAATGAAATAAATAATAATCAAATTAAAAGTATTTTTTGATGTTTTAATGTTTTTTATTCAAAAGATTAATGAATTTTATTAAAAATGAAATTCACTCTATTTTTAAATATTTGGAATTTGGCGAAAAAGAATATAATGAAAAAGGATTCGATGAAACAAAAATTTGGCGAAACAGGAACATACCGTTACTTCATTTGACTAAAAATATGCTCAAATATTCGTTAATAAAAGTCAAATGGATTTCACTTTTTTATAAATTCACGAAAAGTGAATTTCACTAAAATTAGAACTGAATTATAATTTGAATCGATTTCCATAAATAACTGAATAAGTTTACAGTGAAAGAGGTTTTACTTATTTTTAAAATAGCATCAAATGAATAAATTTTCAATTAATTGCAACCAAACAAATAATCAAAAACGAATTACAATTTTCTCCTAGGCACAACAAATTATAAATGCATAGATAAAAACCAGTTAAACATGTATATATTGCTTATAAAACAATGTAACTTATTGTTAGTTCAAAAGTTCTTAATATATCCCAAGTTTATTATAAATGTGAAGCACATCCAACACATCCTAGATTAAAACGTTTGTTTAAAACGATAAAGATTGCCATTTTTATTTATAAGGTGATAACTAATAATAAATTAAGAATTTTAATTTACATCAATGAAACGTGTTCATCGTGGGACTTTATCAAAAATAAATCTGATTTTGATTTTAAATTCATCAGTTTGTTAACCATATCTTGAAAGCAGAAAAATAGGAGATTGGTCAAATTTAATGGTCAGGGTTTTAAGAATTTTGTTAATCAATTGGGAAATGAAAATCACCTTTTGTATTCCGCTGTAACATACCTTGTTAACCGCTGTTTTATAATGATTTATAAAAGTTTTAGTATATTCATTAATATTATAAGTAGAGGTTAGGTAAGCAGAGCCAAGGGTTTGGGGGGGGGGGATTTTAGGAATTTTTCGTTTCAACCTGCCCAACCCTGAGCTCGAACCGAAAAATTTCTCTAGATTCACTTGAGATGCTGAGCTTGGTGACCCTATTTTAATAAATTAAATTAATTAGTGATATTATATGAACTTTAGCATGAAAATATAATTTGTGCAGGTGACTTTAACTAGTTAATTTTATTAACTAATCTGAAGTTTAGAATTTATTTTATTTATTTAGCGATTCTTTCTATTAATTTCTTAATGAAATGAATTTGTTTTCCACTTTTGGTGGCGAAGTCTGATCCATACCATCCGATCCAATCCCAACAGGCGTTAAAATTGTTGAGCCAAACGTTGCTCAGGGTCAAATGAAGGAAATAATCAGGCGCAGTTTGGGGGAAGACAACGATAATGTTGTTAGTGTCGGCCCATCGGTCATAACCAGTGTTGTTAACGAACTTAAGGCCAATATTCGAATAGGACTGTTGGCAGCCGTGAAATGCGATATGAAGTCGACATTCCTGGCCATCAGCACAGGCTTTGGGGACGTAAGCGAAGCCCTTCGGACCCAACCCAAACAAAGATGGAGTGGAAATGAACTCTGACTGAGAAAACTCTATTAAATGTCCGGTTCGTTGGGATATCCTCTTGGCTTTGAGGGGGCCGTATATATGGTTGAGTATAGCGCCCGCGCCATCGAACCCACAGTTACTGACGTAAGGACTCGAAGATGTGGTGCACTCACTATTGCCATCGCCATCAAAGTCGGTGGGAAAGGTATGACCGGTAGGCATGTCATGTTTATATACCACATTAGTAGCCGGCACATAATGGCCGTCAGTCACCAGATATCTGTATAATTGATTCATTACCGAAGTGGCGACAGTCTTGTCGTGAGTGCCCGAAAACATATACACCTTCTGGTGCTTTAGGTTAGAAGTGTCGTCAATTAAGCTACCGCTCCATTGATTGGTATTGTAAATGGAAGTAGCGATTGGTGGAGTGGTCATATACATACACATTAGGAAATTACCACAATAATATGGTCCTCCTGCAACAATACCAGCACCCTTTATTATTGAAGAAAGGGCTACCTGCACCTGATTAGCGAAAAACGCCCCGGATGATAAACCAGAAACCGAAGTCTCATTGATTTTCACATTGAATTTAGGCAAAGCCTGCATTATTTTCAAGGATAAACAAACTTATTTGAGCAAGCTATAATTTGACCAAGCAAATTTGTTTGTCTTACCACAGAATCCAAAGAACCAATTAATCCAATGATAAAACAAACATAAAATTTAATGTTATTCTTCATTGTATGGCCGAGTGATTGGTTCCGATAAAACTTAAACATATGTTTATATCATAGGATTTCGATTAAAAGTCTGAGAAACAAACATTTGTTGAGAATAACAATAATGGGTTGAAGCGGACCTGTATCTTATATGTTCAGGGTTAATCGCAACTGATTCTATTACATTAGCTCAACCTTTTAAAAGATATTTTACTCGGTTTAGACATTTAAATCTGAATTAATTCAAGTTTAATATTCTGTATGCTACTGTGAGCCTACCATGCCTAATTAAAAGATTGATGAGAAAGTCTGTAGGGATCTGGATCTTAAGGGGAAAAGGTTTTTTTTTGCTCAAACCCAGGGGAATCGAGGCGATTTTTTTAAAATGAAATATCCCTAGAAAATAAAAATAAACGGAAAACCCCCGATAAATTTGAGGGGGAGGGAGGGGGTTCGATTATTTTCCCTTGGTGAACCCTGATTTAGAATAAAGAGTTATTAAAATGTTAGATTAAATAAAAGCATTAATTAAGTGAAAGAAAGCAAGCAAACATTATTGAATAACAGAAGTTACTAGGTCAAGCACATACAAAAAAGGCTACACCTGTGGTGTCGATGACATTTGGCACTTAAAAAGGAGTCAATGGTTGCAAACCATTTATAAGAAGTTTATTTGAAGAAAATAAATGATTTTCTCTTTATATTTGGATTAACTTTAATACAAATAAAATATTTTAAAATCAATTCATTTTATAAACAATTAAAATAGAAATGAATTACCGAATTACCTGACATATGACCACATGGGGTGAAATGTCAATTGGCACTTTTTGCTTAAAAATGTTTAATTACCATGGGTTCATTAATTTGCCATTCAGTCAAAGTGGTTTATACCCCCCACGGGATCATTTGCCAGGTAATCCGGTATCGAGAAAACATGATTTTATAGATTTGTAGTAAAAGTATATAACAGTATATAAACGCAATAAATAAATCAAAAGAATTGGAGATCTCTTCGACCGATACAACCGTTTGTGACCACACTATAAGACATGTGGAATAATGCGGTCAAAAACGGTATAAACAGTAATCAGTTTTGGCGCGAATTTCAAATGAAATGCAATCAAACAGTGGTCTCATAAGATGTCCTGCATTTGAGTGACGTACGCGAGTGGAAAGTAGCCGATCCTATCGTTGATCTGTCCCTTCCACCAGCCCTTGCTTTCGCCGGCCTTCGAGAGAATGGCCACCCGATCGCCTTTCTTCAAGTCCAGCAGATTGGCCGAACTGCCGGTGAAGCTGTAGAGGGCGACCGCGTAGGCCATGGCTTCGGCGCCCAACGCCTTCTTGAACGGTATCAGAAGACTTGTGTTGACTAAGTTGAATGACTCGCACAGGCTGTTCTCCTCGTACCATTTGACCAAGTCCAAGATTGTCTTGAAGAACCGTGACTCAGATAAATAGAAGTAGTGGTGGTCCCTCGTCCGCTGCACCCGCATGTGCTTCACTTGACCCGAATAGTTCAAACTGATGGCATAACTGCCCTTTTGCTTTGGCGAGATCCGGACCAGGAAGGTGCCACTGGGCATCAGCTCCAGGGTAGAATGAGCAGTCTCCCTGTCCATGGGGCCGGCAAACCAGGCGAACTCCTCCAGACAGGCGGTCGAGTCATCACTTTGTTCGGCACTATAGACACCAAATATGAAGTTTGGGTCCTCATAGGACTGACGGGCACTCGAGTCTAATGTGAGGTCCACTTCACTGACCAGAGATGAGCGGAATATACCTTCTTCTGAGGTGCGAGTGTTCCTCCCCTCCCACCAGACCTCAGGCGAGTCGGTGTTACACTCTTTTGGTCGGTTTGCACTTTTGTTCGTAACGAGTATTATGTCTTCGGCTATGAATGACAGCTCACCAGAGGTCGAGTCACCCGAGTAGGGGCTGAGGGCGCGGACGTGGCTCCGAATGCCATCAATCGTGTGATTTGTATTACCGTTTGTCAGTCCATTGAGGCTACTATTGAGTCGACGCAAATCCGAAACGGAATTCCGTAGGTTTTCTTCGTCTCCAGAAAATGAGTTCAACGACACGCCAGGACTGGAAGGCGGTAATGGCGGCCGCGGAGGCAGTGATGGCGCACCACACGAACGCACAGTTGATATACAGTTCTTGTGAACCGCAATATTACAAACAGTGCACTGATAGCCCTGGAAGAAAGTGCCGCGCAACAATTGGTCGCAGTCCGCACATGTGGTGGGCGTCGCGAAGGTGAACATTGCTAACGTGTGGTCAGTTGAGCCCTCCCGACACGCGAGCGGACACACATTGTCCAGTGCTTTGTCTATAGCTTCCATCCATTTACGTTTCATATCCTCTGATTTGGCGAAGAAGGTATATGTGGTCCTATTCTGCCGGTGCACTAAATTCCAGCCATTGGCCCACTGTTTGGTCAGCTTCGAGATCGTACTCGCGATGGACTGTTCCTGCTCGACCTTAACAAGCAAAATATTATTTGATTAAACATGCTAAATATTCAACACCACTCGGCTCAGTCAATCTCAACAATAAGGTAAACCCTAACACCTCTCACATCTTAATTTGGAAGCACCACTTAATATAATTTAACATGTTGATTCCCAAGTGTAAATCAATTTATCTTTAAGTTGACCTTGCCCCAAAATAATTCTATCTAGTAAAAGTGAGTAATTTTTGGGATAGAATAACTTTTAGATTGATTTCCCTAGTTATAAATTGTTAAGATTGAGCTAGACTCTAGAGCATTCAAAAAGGGGATTCCATTAAGTAGTTTAAGAGCAGGGATTCCAAAGGGAGGCCAGCAAAAAATCGACATTCCTTAACCTCTTCTCAATGTAAATATTTGTTGAAATAAACCAAAAACTAATAATTAATTTGTTTTACAGAAAGAGATAATTAACAGATCTTACGATGGATTACAAAAATAAATAATTAAATTTAAGAGAAAGACATTGAAAGAGAGAGAACCCTTTTATGGTCTAAATATCCGGTTCTCAAAGACAAGAAAAAATCCGATAAAAACTGATTTATTGGGAAGTATTCAAAAAGTCTCAAAATATGTTAAATAAACGCATAAATTGTTTTTAAAAAAAATTCAATAAATCAATGAAAGCCTTAGAATCAATATTTTGGACAAAAGTTTACTAAACATTGAATTTTCTGTGGAAATAGTGACTGTAATTGTGCAAGATCACTCTAAATATCGATTTTGTTTATATCGATTTCACAAAATCGAGGACAGACTGTATTCAAGATTTGGAGACAAATCCAAAAATGTTTAAAAATTCCAAAACAAGATATCGATTGAAAAATATGAATAAAATATGAGTATAAGACGCTTATATACACTTATATATTCTATAAGTATAAGAGTATAATCCCTTGACATAAATAACTGGACTTGTTAGAGCCATTTTGTGACACCAAGGAATTAAAAATTACCTGATAGTCGGCCAGGATGAGGGCCTCCTTATAGCTGTACTGTTCGCCCCGGATCGATTTGCACATAAGCATGACTTTATCGAAAACAAAGACGTATCTGGTCTTAAGCCTGGTCTCTTCGTGTGACCTAATCTTGAGCTCTCCGTCCTTCAGAAGCCGACCGTAGTCTTTGAGTTCGGTGTTTTCGGGCATTTCCAGGTCAACAATCGAGCCTTGAATGTCGGCGATTATCTCCAGAGTCTCGGTATCGCGTTTCACCTCGTTGATATACTGTCCTAGGTCGACCATAGACTGGTGGCACCGCTGCAGACCAGAGTAGTCCTCATGACTCTCGACCGTTGTCTTAATCAGTTGTGATAATAATAAGTGGTATTTGAGTATTCGTTGCATCGGAAGCGACAATAAGTCTCTTAATTTGAATTTTCCGTCGTTTGCTTTCATTTGGCATTTGTTTACCGACTGTCCGATGAGCTCATCCTTAGTGCAGAGCTCATCGATAAGTTGCTGCGCCTTCGGAAGGTTAGCGCAGTACTGGCCGTAAACCACAAACTTGTCTTTGAATTTAATAAAACAGTTACTAATCATATAATTATTTGTATTAATGTTATTATAATTGCAATTATTAGCCAAAGGGTCGCCGTTGGAGGCAACACAAGAGGTGTGTCCGTTGGCCGGACTGGAGGCCTGACAGGAGCGGCACAGCTCCGAGTAGAAGCCCCAGTGAATGTCATACAAAGTCTTAATGTGGCCGAAGATAGTCTTCCTGTCGTTTGTCCTCAATATTTTGCTCAGGGGTTGTATGAAATGAGTGACAATCATATTGAGGGCCTCGCAGTAGTTCTTCTCGGTCTCGACCAACTCCTTGACACAGTAGTCCCGCTTCTCGACCGGTTCCAATGGGATCGACCCAAGACTCTTGTCCCTGTCCCTCCCCAACCTGAGCGTCACATAACACAGCTCTTCATATATCTCCTCCTCGTGTTTCCGACGCGAAGACAAGTCCACCGAATGGATGTTCGCCGAAAACGACTGCATTAATGAGGAGTCGGAGGAAACCATTGCTTAAAAATGTGGTCTTCACTCAAAACTACTCAACCAATTAGTTGTCAACAAAATCATACATTTTTTACAACAAAACAATTCAAAAAACTGTCAAAACATTCAAAACAAGTGATTAAAAAATGTTCTCACAATTGAAACACTCAAAGGAGTTGATGTCAGACATTTTGAGCATGAGCACTTTGCACCTTAACAGCAGTATTGTTATTATTGGGTCAGCCCAACCTCTGCCAATGCTCTCCACATTCCTGCTGATCAATCAATCATTTACTACAGTAGTAATTGATCAGCATCAAATATTTTTTCAACCAAATTATTTAATAAAAATTATTTTCTTATTCAAATTTTTTTACAAGATTACATATAAATGTATATATTGATATATTGATAAACATACATGGGCAAATAAGTTTATTGCTTATCTTAAACAAATGTAGAGCTGAGAGAGTGCGCAAACTCATAAGCAATTTATCAGTTTAAATAAGAATCTTTCCGGTTAATTTATTTTTAATTATGCAAATTTCATCTGCTCTCTCTCTCTCTCTCTCTCTCTCTCTCTCTCTCCCCTCTTCCTCCCTCCCTATCCTTCCTTCTCTCTCTTTTCCTCCCTCTCCGTGAGAAAGAGAGTGTGGTTTACAGTGAAGAATGCATTTTAGGGTTTCTTATGTAAAACTCCTAGATTAGATCTTCACCGCATTTATACCCAGCCCACGAGTTAGGCCACAACACTTGTTTTCTTAAATATGTATAGAGAACAGGGATGATCTATAATTAAGTAGTGAATGGTTACTATTTAAGTTTGTTTACCTTAAGGAACTTGATTAATTAAGTGAATGCACTGAATTGTAAAGATATTATGATAACCACATAACAAGTAATGAAAGCACTGCATGAAAGACTTGTAATTCATATTTTTATGTAAACACATATTTATTACAAAAATATCTGGTTTCTTTAATTATGTTGAATATATTAAATTTATATTATGCTTGGTGAATTTGAATAAGAATATTCAACAAGAATAATAAATATTTGAATTTTAAGCGAAATATATTTAAATTGGATTTTGTAACCAAAATAAAATACTTGATAAGAATTTTTGTAGCTTGATGAGTCACAATTGCCTTGCCTGATTCTTTTTCTGGGAACCCCTTATTTTAATACCCTGGGTAATCCTCTTAACATTATAAATCTAGCAACTCATTATCTTGATTTCTCAAGTTTCATTTGATGTTGCGGCTTTCATATGAAGCCCACATAATAATAATGACCAGAGCAGTAGGAAATAGTTATTTATAAAGGTAAAATAGTCACTATAATAGTTGACAAAAACGATTCAAATAGTTAACAAAATAGTTACTTATTTTTTCAATGTTAACCAAATTTAGCGCCATTTTTGCATCAAAATTTAACAAACAAATTTGAATAATGCATAATATAGCAAAATAACAACTTTAAAACTGAATTTAACAGATATTTTGACAATAATCTTTTGATTTAGTGACAAATAAATTTTATATATTTGAGCCCATTTGTAAAAAAAATAGAAATAAAGAGAAGAATTTTGAGTAACTTGGTGATTTTGTCTATGAGTATATGTATCTTTTGGTCTCT
>JAQGAR010000020.1:0-41055 GCA_034697865.1 Oribatida sp. | reverse complement strand
GTCTTTGAGCTCCAAAGACGTCGAAAATCTGAGGAAATTACTCAAAGCTATTCAGGTTTTGTCTTTTTTTCAAATAAACTATAAAAATAACAATAAAATAATTGAAATTATTTTTTGATTTTAGACGCATAAGAGTTCGTGGCCTTTCTTAGAACCAGTAAATCCTAAAGACGTTCCCGACTATCATCAGGTTATAAAAGAGCCAATGGGTTAGTATTCGTTTAAAATAAAGTTTGAGTTAAAATTAATAGATTTTAATATTTCAGATTTGCATACCGTCGACAACAAACTCAATACCAATGGTTACCAATCTTTGGCGCAATTTATAGGAGACATAACAAAGATCTTCGACAATTGTCGGTATTACAACGCCCGGACTTCCCCTTTCTATCACTGCGCCGAAACACTCGAAGCTTTCTTCGTTTCAAAAATTAAGTCATTTCGAGAAACAATGAGATAATATATTAATACTGTATTAATATTGTAATACTGTATCTATTTATTTAAAGTCTCTCTCATTTGTAGTTTCTTTGAGTTTAGAAATCAAAATAATTTTAAAAAATTTGTAATGAATTATAAATTTTGATTCAATTGTACATAAATTTAGTATTATTTTCAAACTATTTATTTTTGTTGTCCACTAATTCTTTCCATCGATTGCCCCAAAGTTTTGGTCATTTTCTTAATTTAAATTCAATTAAAATTTATTATTTGTTAAAAAATAATTTTTTATGAAAAATATTGTCGAATAAAATCGATAACAGAATGGTTTGATTCCACAATCAATTATTATCTTTTAGTCACCTAATTATCTGACCTTGGGTCCTGTGTATAATCCAGGGATGGGCTTGGCCTTCGATCTCAGGGGGAGATTTTTCAAACTCAGCTTCAGGGGGATCAGGAAGGGGATAAAATGGCGGCCGGAAGTACCGAAAATCCGCCATTTTGTCCTTAATTAACCGTTTTGGCTCTAATTTCGGTTAAAAATAGTTTTAATTCAGCTAAATTACACTAAATTTATATTAAATCCGGCTTTTTTACTGATATTTAAAGACAAAATGGCGGCTAAATCGAGGGGCCCCTCTTTCTCATCGGTTTAAGGCCCATATTTTTCAAACCTCAGGAGTTTTTCTTGATAAATCTCGACCTCAGGGGGATTTTCTGAAAACCTGCTCATCTCTGGTATAATCCCAGTTAATTAAGTTTTATTGCCCCACCAACTGAGGCAAATCACTGACATTTTGCCCCATTGTAACCGAGCAAATTCAGGCCAATCGACTTAATCCATGGGTCCAAGGTCAGATAATTTGGAACAGGTACTCGAAATGAACAAATTACTCTGTCCTACCCCGCAGACGCACAGTCAGGAGGAAACCTCTGGACAATTGTTCTTAAAGAATAATATATTACTACAATGTGATAAACATTGTCCCGGACATGGATTTAGGGGTCAATACTTGGCTCTAAAATGTGATGAACCGAAATTCATTCCACATTTAGGATTGGCTCAAATCAGGGCTAGCCAAGCCCCGAGGCTCTAGGGGGGATCTAGGGGGTAGTATTGCGAAATTTTTGGTCGATTTTCTAAGGGGGCCAAGGGGATGGTGTTATGGCCGCCAAAATGGCAGTAATTAAAAGG
The DNA here is from genome assembly GCA_034697865.1 of Oribatida sp. Taxonomy (NCBI): domain Eukaryota; kingdom Metazoa; phylum Arthropoda; class Arachnida; order Sarcoptiformes; species Oribatida sp. The sequence continues at coordinate 39,416 of JAQGAR010000020.1, read as the reverse complement.
AAATGGCAGATTTTAAGCCTAAATACTGGTTTAAACAGGTATAAACGCTTAAATCTAGTTTAATTTGACGTTAATTTAGTATAAATCCGGTTGTTTCGGCGAAATTACCGAAAATAACGGACAAAATAGCTTAAAAATGGCGGCCATGTTTCTCTGCGCTTCTATTTCTAGGGGGTATTATATAGAATTTTCGGTTCTAGGGGGTAAAGGGTCTACCCCCCCCTTGGCTAGCCCTGGCTCAAATCCTAAGGGATAATATTGTGAAATTTTTTTTACAGTTTTTTTGTTCGCGGGCTCTAAACCGGATTTTGTATGATGAAGGGTCTGCTGTCAATTATCAAAATCAGGGATGGTCAAGCTCCGACTCTCTAAGGGAGACTATTTAATTTTCTAATCTATCAGGATTATAAATTTATATATCACCTTGTTTAATAAAATAGGTTAAAATAGTTCATTTTTATCTAAATTGCTTGTAATTGAATTTCAAATGCAACAAATAATTAAAAGTTTAATTTAAATGGGGTTTAAACTCGGATTTCGGCCTTTTTAGGTAAAAAATTTGAAAATATTGGTGTTGATCAGCCATCATTTTTTGCGACTGATTCCTTGCTAAATCTTAGGGGGAGTTTACATCGATTTTGGACTCGGAGGTTTTAGACTAAACTCCCTTGGTTATCGCTGTTCAAAATGGTCGACCATTTTTGCCTTTTCTATAAATTTTGATTTGCCCTGATCTATAATTTTTGGGTAAAGTCAGCCATTTTTAATTTCTTAAAGCTTGGGAACCTCTGACTTTAGACCTATAAATGGCCGACTTCTTTCAATAAGACTCAATCCTCAGCTTATCATTCATTTTTAATCGATTAATAAAATAATAGTCTCATGTTTTTCTATATTTTTGAGTCCATTTCTAGAAATTGAAACGCTTTGACTTTTAAATAATTTTTGTATTCAATTAAAAATCAATTGGTTTTTGGAGTGAAATTCAGTGTTCAGTCCTATAGTTCTATACAATACAATATTACTTCCATTTATTCTAATTTTCACTATTTGTCTCATTATTTGTCTCATTATTTGTCTCACTATTTCGTTAATTTTTAGTCCATTCAATTATTTTGAGAATAAATTCATTAAAATAACTAAATTTTGTGGAAACTGATCGCAAATATTTAAATATTTTCAATAATTTTGTCCAAAGAATGACTGCGAGAATTGTCTTAACTGTAAATTTAAGATCAGGTCTGAAACCAATGTATTTGTAAATAAATGTTTAGAAAAGAAATAAAATTATTTTAATTATTTTAATCATTTTATTAAATGGTTTATGAAATGAGTGAATATTACACCGAAAAAAAATCGAAACAAACGAATAGACTTAAAAGAGATACAAATTTTGATGACATTATATTCTATTTTATCGAATGAGTTAACCGAAGGAATAATTAGTAAAATATCGATTATTTAGCCGTCAATCGTATGTGCGATGAGATGGGAGCGGCTTATCGACGGCGTTTCGATCGTTTGGGACCACTTTTCTGAGCGGCCTTTCGCTTACGATTTCCCGCTTTTGCCGCCTTTCGCGGGGTTCCTCTTTTCGAGGTATTGGCCTCTTCTTCATCAGTCTGTTCGTCGTCCTCCTCATCATTGTCTTCATTTTGGTCGCCATTCTCTTCATTCTTATTCTTGGCTTTGAAATCCTTTAGTAGTTTAGCGCAGTTCAGATTCTTTTCGAGTTCCCAGGTGGGCGCCCACCTCACCAGGTATTCGTTCTTCCCGCTTTTCTTGCGAGTGTCCAAAATCTCTTCGACGTCATAAGAAGCCATTCTATCTGTGATTTTGATATTCTTCGAGGTATTCAATCGATTGGATTCTATTTTTCAAAATATTATTTTCTAATATTTTAACGGATATTTATTCAAAACATTCACAAACAGTGTAATCATTAAAACACAGATAACTTAAAAGTGAGGGTATTTTCCCCTTATATTACAGCTCACAAATAAAGGGCTTATTTTGAGCGCACAAATACTGTCACTTACTTTTTGAAACATTTGACAGTTAGAAAAGAGGGAACACAAAGACAAATCATATGTCCATAGATTACAACTATTAAAAGTTTGACCACTTTTTAAGTCCACTCTGTTGTGAGAAAATATATTTTACCAAAATATAGTTTTTTGTTCAAATTTACAATTGAATAGATTTTTATTAAAATAAATGAATTGTTTCGATAAAATAAGTTTTATCTAATTTTATTGAAAAGATTAGCGAAACGGAAAATAAATGATAAAAACGTTTTTTACGTGAATTCATAGAAAAGGACAACAAATTCAAAGCATTGTTTTAACCAATCAAAAGCTTTGTTTTGAGGAGCGGACTATCGTATGGTTTAGGAGAGACCGGCCTTTTTTATATCCATGGCTTTAAGTCAAGTGTTTAACGCTTCCAATATATTAGCAGAAGAGTCGAAGGTATCAAAGGATGTGACCCACGATGTGGTCACTCACTATACCCGTCATTCAATCATTAGTCCGGATATCGTTAATTCCGTTTCCTTCGGTTTCGACAAATCTTCTAATCATTTGTTGATTTTTGAATCAAATTCCAGAGTTTTTGTGACCAGACTTTTGTTTACCGACGATAGATTTGAAACAAATTTTGATTATGAATTGGTTCAGGACTTCATAATTGGAGTCAAATGTTCTTCAGTTTGTTTAAGTCCTGAAACAAATTTGGATGTCTTAGACAGTTGTCTTAAGTTAGCGGTCTCCACATTTCACTACGATATCCGTGTTATTAGATCCGACCTCAGGCCTAATGACCCGAATGTCGATTTAGTATATCTTCGACAGCACTCGGATTTTATAAATGACATTTGTTTTGAGCCCTTTAATGGCTTGACTTTGGCCTCAGTTAGTGATGACTGCAGCTGTTGTTTGTGGACAATAACCCCAACCGGCGCTCAACTCGACTCCAGATTGACTTTGACTTCCGCGGGAGTCAGTGTTAAATGGCATAAATCAGAACCCAATAAAGTGAGGACAGAATCTCTGAAATTATTTTTCAAACTGTTTTTCTTTCAGTTATTTATCGCCGAAAAGAAAGGAATAATTCGTTTTTATAATTGCGAAACAAAAGGACCCGTCATGTCCTGTGATTGCAATCGATTTCCTCTCCTTAGCGCCGATTGGTCGCCAAACAATAGTTTATTCATCGGTTGTGTCGCTGGAAGTGAGATATTCTTTTGGGACACTTCACTCTCGAGGTTTGTATTAAAATACAAATACTCTTAAGAGTTAAGTGAATTGAATTGTTTTTTCAATAGTCTACCGATTGAACGCCGCAGAGGTCATCCAAACGGCTCGCAATCCATCAAATTATTCGATTCAAATTTAGTGGCGACGAGAGGCCGACCCAATAACACTGTCCGCGTTCACAATTTAACCACTGATAGAGTATTGAATCCATTTTAATATAATTATTATTTAATCAAATAATTAATTCAGGTCTTAATGGAGAAGTCAACTAAAGCGGGCGCTGGTATTGCATGGAATAGCAAAATGCCTATACTAGCGGTCGGTTCCAATAAAGAAGTTGAAATCTATCGGTTCAGTTCTATTGTCTGATAGCCGGAGTCGTTTCATACAAACATTGTTTATCTCAAGAGTCGTCTCAAAAAGAGATAAAATTGTATTCCATTTGTTTATTGATTAAAATTATAATAAATATAAATGAAATGTATGTCTATATCCCGAACCAATTGGGAACGTTATGTCTATTATTTGTATAATTCTTCCGAACTTCTCTTAATTTTCCAAATTCGAGCTCTTCTTCTGCTCCTTTAATATCGTCAGACATTTGATCGGACTTTTCTTTGGGAAAGAGATCCGGAAATTCGAATTTCATGTCTTTTGGCTTCAATTGAATTGAGTTATAATAGAAGTAATATATGATATGACATATGGTATACCAAATCGACGACAGCCCTCTTATAATCATCCTCTTTAATCAAATAGTGTTTTCCGTTGGCTTTCTTAATGTCTCCGCAAACGACTTGAGTGTTGACACTAACGACCGGTATTTTATAAATTTTCTCCAAATAGTTCTTTACGTCCCATTTTGTCATACTTTCAGTAAAAACAAATAATTATATAAAAGAATTGTACAAGATTAAATCTTACTGAACGGGAATCTTGAATTCCATCTGATTTGGAGGTAACGGGTCTTTAGGTTTCTTAAGAATCATCCAAAAGTCGGGCAAAAAAATGCGGAGCTGAGGGTTACCCAAAACATATCGCGGATACCTTAGACAACACTAAACTTAGTCAACCTTTCGAGTGGTTATCAAAATACAGACCAACGCGAAGACATTCGCCACCAATTGTTTCAAATCAATGCAAATATCGATTATATTTACGAAAACTATTTTGATTTCTCTTTCAAATGTAAACAAAATATTCTAAGAGAAAGTATCAAAAGATGGAGCTTTTCTTGGATCATGCTCCAATCGAATCAAGAATTTATAAGCATGGTGACCCAACAAGGTCAAATACTATCATCAAGTCATGTCATATGATATGCCAAAATTTAAATGAGATTAAATATATCTAGTTCTTAAAAAGTTTTGAGAAAGTTATATATAATCTTATTAACTGGGACTAGCAAGATCAATTGGTATTCTTAGATCGGTGTTTGACTGTATATACTCTTTTGATTCAGAAATTCTCTTATTTTTAAGTGTTTTTTATTTAAAATTCATAACTAATTATCTGAAAAAATTTGTTTTAATTGAGTGAACGCAGAGATGAATGTCTCGAACGATGAAAACCAATGCTTTAAGTATTTTACTATAATTTTATCAAACGTTTGATGCGTTAAATCACCGATTTTTTCATTAATTATAGCAATAATTGATTGTAATTACATATTATTACTATTGGTTTTACACTTCAAATCTCTTTAATGTTTCCTCGATTATCGACACTTCCTTTAGATCTAATGATAATTATATCCATTGAAATGAAACTCACATTAAACCAAAATTTGACAAATATTTTCAAAAATATTTAATTTTAATATAATATTAATTTTGACAAAATTTATATCCGACGAGAATTTTGTGAATTTTAAGTAAATTCTGAATTCAAAAGTTCTTCCATCACTTGAGTAATCAAAATATGACAGCAGTTGATAATCGAGTGTCCAAATGGTATTTCGGTGGTCTGGCGAGTGCTGGGGCTGCCTGTTGTACCCATCCGTTAGACCTTTTAAAAGTTCACTTACAAACGGCTACTTCTCAATCTAAAGGCACCTCAAAGACAGGTCTCGGAGCCACCACTATGCTAATAATAAGAAGTCAAGGTGTGCTCGCTCTTTATAATGGACTGACGGCTTCTCTATTGCGTCAATTAACTTATTCTACCACTCGATTCGGTATTTATGAAGTGGCTAAACAGAAACTATCTAAGCATGGTGAACAACTTCCGCTTTTGCAAAAAGTCTTTTTGGCCGGCATTTCGGGCGCCGCCGGAGGTTTTATCGGTAGGTATTCTTTAAATTCTGAATATTAGGAAAATTATTGTAATTAATGATTGTCAGGAACTCCGGCCGATATGGTTAACGTCCGAATGCAAAACGACATAAAGTTAGCCACAGATCAGAGACGTAACTATAAACACGCAATCGATGGTCTCATTCAAGTCTATAAACACGAAGGCATTAAAACATTGTTCAACGGAACGACAATGGCCACCACTCGCGCTGTTTTGATGACTATTGGACAGGTACACAACACTCTAACAAACAAATTTTTTTTCAAGAATATTGTTTTATAATAGCTTTCGGCTTACGATCAGTTCAAATATATTCTGATTACTAACGCGCCCAACGTTTTTGGTGATAATCTGTTGACCCATTTCACAGCCAGCACTTTGGCCGGTGCTGTGGCCACTACTCTCACACAACCGGTATTTAATTTTGTTATTTCTTCGTTTTAATAATTATTTTTTTTTTGAAATATTAAATTTGAAGTTAGATGTCCTTAAAACCCGGTTAATGAATGCGGGGCCAAAAGAATACCAAAGCATTGGTCAATGTATTAGAATATTATTCGCACAGTCGGGTGCCATTGGCTTTTTCAAAGGCTATGTGCCCGCATTCATAAGACTTGCGCCGCAAACCATCCTAACGTTTGTCTTTTTCGAACAGTTAAGACTCAGGTTTGGAAACATAAGAAGTGCTGACAATTAGCCTATAATCGAATCGTTAGTCCATTACTTATATATTTAGTCAAATGTAAGACATTTTGCATTTAATTAATAGAAAATTTACTCGAATATCCGGTGAAGAAATTAGTCTCCAATTTGTTATTTAAAGATAAAATATTTTTGATTTTTTAAAATCTTTTATTTAATTTGTTTTGATTTAATCAATGATTTAATTAATGTTTTTATTTAAGTGAAAATCGATTTAAATGTAAAGCAATTGTTAATAAAGAGTACAAATAATAGCATTTGTAAGACAACCATAAAATAAATTGGAGTTTAAATTAAAATCTGTGAGACGTCTAACCGGAACAGCCCCGACATCCACAATGAATGCATTCGACGATAGTCTTTCCCTCTTCGAGTTTCTCTCGCGGGACACGACATATGCAATTGGTTCCAAAGTTAGTGTCTCTGACTTGAATGCAACGCAAACAACACAAGTTCTCATAACCTGACAACACGTTAGACAATAGCAAGAATAGTATCACTTAATGTCTACATTTGTGAGTAAATTGAATAAATACCTTGCTTCTTCCATTTGGCGATCAACGCATGGTCTGCAATCCGTTGTTTTATGCAATAATCATAGAGTTCTCTGGAAATGGCTTTACGTTTGTGGAAGAGGTCAAAGATGTAACGACTCCTCTGATGATGTATTTTAAAGATCGGCCACAAAGATTCGGTTCGACGTTTGCCTTCGTGTGAATCCGTCTCCGCGTCTCTCATCTTTCCCTCCAATTCTTCGAGAGTCGGTTCAATGAGTTCCCACCCATCGGGCGGTGGCTTCGATTTAAGTCTTCGTATTTTAGGCATTGAGTGACAATTTATTTGACGACAATTCTCTAAAATTAATCAAAAACTCATTCAATGAAATTGTTTTGTTATAATTTATAACACAAAATAAACGATTGAAGGCATAAATCATTCAAAAACAACGTAAAGCCACTCATTGAGACTCAATTTGAAACCCTCTCTACTGTATTTTCAGAAACAATAATTGAAACTATCATGATAGATAAATATTTAGTGCTAATTACAATTTTAATTGGAATAAATTTTATTGTTTTAATCGTTTTCTTTATAAATTGAAAGTTACTGGTTTAATTTTTCTCATATTCCTTTTAAAAAAAAGGACCGAAGGATCAGTTATTCAGGTACTATCAGTATATTCTTCTATGAGGTGAAGACTACTATTTTATACCTGATTTCGAACAAATGTTTGGTTTTACCTCGTTTTTAACTTTAATGGTTGACATGGGGAATAATTGAATGCATATCAGAGATTGTTCAGACATAGTTGATACTGTCCTAGTTCTAGCTTGGTCAAGTTCTAAAGATTCTATACTTAAAGCTTAAATGTTTGAAAAATGGCATTTATTTCAAATTTTTGTTTGTTTTAATACAAATGAGAAAATCATAAATAATTGAGAAGTGAAGCGATCAGAAGAAGAGTCCTCTCATACGTCTTCCCATTCCCTGTCGATCGTAAAGAATATTGAATTTATTGACGAATTGGTTCATATCATTGGATCCTTTGGTTAACATTCCTAAGTATGTGAGGAGCGCGACGTCATTGCACTGGTTGTAGAAGACTTCACTGAATTTATCGGAAGTGACGACCGGTAAGCGATGGCATAAGTTATGGGTCTGACGAAGAATCTCGTGATTCCATTCCACGCTTTCGTTGCGAACGTCTTTGACGTAATCGAGAATTAGCCGAACCCTATCCCTAAGCATTTTAACGGCACTGTATTGTACGCGAAGATGTTCGGTCACCAATGAACTGGCCATTTGCCCTGACTGTGTGGTAGCGGTCATTCTGGCCATGTGATCCAAACCAATCCGTTCGGCCTCTTCTGTAGCCAAGTGGAAGGGAATGTCCACGAAAAGCATTGTGGCGTTCCCACTGACTAAGTCTATCACTGATTCGTATAATTTGATGGGAAGTCCGGTGTGACGGGTCTGATCACAAATAAAAGATTAAAATATATTTTAAATGAATTTGTATACAAACCAATGGATTGAGTTTCAAGAAAAGCGGACTTTCATTGATTTCAATGATTTGTTTGTGTATTTTCATGTCTGAGCCATTGGGTGCCTCACCACTAGAATACCATCCGAGGAAATCCAGTTCAGGAAACACTTGTTTGAATTGACTCTCTTTAGTATTATAATAGTCTCTATCGATGACGACATCCCCTTCTATTCGGTCGAAGTTCAATTCAAATGAGTTCATTATCTCAATATTTCGTCCATTTTGTCGTCCAATGAGAGCTCCAATAACCTGTTCGTTGCAGTTCTCCTGCGCCCGAATTCTAGTCCAGTGCTCCGAAACATTCATTATTACCAATGGATGTAACGAAACAGAAATGGCTGCGGTCGCCACAGAAGTCGATGCCATCACTGAACACGAACTAATATCACCATTAGTTGAGTTCCCTATCGGTTCGCTTTCCATTTGTTGAGGAGCTGTCGAAGCGTTCGGTCGGACAGTTGGTCCATCGCTAGTCTCTTCTGATGGCTGACAATCCATTTGTTCTGTTTCTTCGGGTGCGGACATATTCTAATAATTACTTCACAAATGATAACTAAAAACAAATTATATTCAGATTTGGATTTTCTTTATTTATTTGAGAATTTTTTAAATGTTTGAGAAAACAATGGAAACATTGATTGCAAAACAACTGATGGAATGAAACTACAGTCAAATCCCTTTGTTGTTACTTTTTTTAAATACTATTATCAATAATATTATCAGTTCTTCGCCATAGAAATGAGCTTCCAATAAAAGTTGAGCACATTTTTAATCACAACAAAATAAACGAAATACATAATAAATTTGAATAATGTAGATATAAATAATTGAAGTACTTTTAGTAGAGATCTTAAGAACTCGAAAGGTAAGTGCTTTTACTGTAAGTGCCATAAACTTGTGAATGAGTTGTTCACTGTTTGTCTAACTTTCGTATTGAATGAATGGCAAAATCGCAATCTTTAGATCAGGATTAACAAAATGTTGAGAAGTTTTACCAAACAAATGACTTTTGTGTTGATATCGACGCGAAAACGTCTGAATTCAAGTCAAGTTTTTTCTAAGCAATCGATTAAAACAAAAATAGCGAAGTTTTCGAAGAGTTCTCCGATTTTTTTATCACTTTTATTCTGGAAATCAAATTCAGAACAGAATTTAAGTGAAAAGGATTTCATGTCTCAAACCATTACTCCTTTCGAAGAATTGAAATCCGATTCAATGCGATCTAAGTTTGAATTATTTGTAATGAAAGTGCAAAGAGATGTCTGCCATGAGTTGCAAATCATCGAAAATAAGGCCGACGACAACATCCAAGATACAAATCATTCGCTTCAGTTTAAAGTGGATTCATGGAAGAGAGAAGAGGGGGGCGGAGGGATCACTTGTATTATTCAAGACGGACGTGTATTCGAGAAGGCGGGAGTTAATATATCTGTTGTGGGTGGAAAACTGCCGGCACCTGCAGCTCAACAAATGAGGGCCAGAGGAAAGCCATTCAAAGAGAACGCAGATTTAAAGTTCTTCGCGTGTGGGGTTAGTTCTGTAATACATCCCCGAAATCCAAACGTCCCGACTCTTCATTTCAATTACCGATATTTTGAAGTCGAAGACATAACTAATAATGAGAAGCACTGGTGGTTCGGTGGCGGAACTGATATGACGCCTTACATTCTCAACGAAAATGACGCCATTCACTTCCATAAGACTTTGAAGAAGGCTTGTGATTCACATAATAAAGAATATTATTCCAAATTTAAGAAATGGTGTGATCAGTATTTTTATATCAATCATCGACAGGAAAGCCGGTATTTTCTTCTATTTATTTGACTATAGATTCAATATTTTATTCCAAAGAGGAATCGGTGGTCTTTTCTTTGATGATATGGATTACCCGAATGAGGATAAAGCATTCGGTTTCGTCAAATCGTGTGCCGACGCTATAATTCCCGCTTATATTCCTATTGTCAAAAATAATGTGAATAAAGGGTACTCCTATTCGGACCGACAGTGGCAACTCTTGAGACGTGGAAGGTTTGTCTGTTTGTTTGACTGTTTGGAGTTCTAATTTGTTTGGTTTTCAGATACGTTGAATTCAATCTAATCTACGACAGAGGAACTAAGTTTGGTCTCTTTACTCCCGGTGCCAGATATGAAAGTATACTCATGTCATTGCCTTTAGTCGCCAAATGGGAATACTGTCATTCACCTGAAGCCGGTTCTAAAGAAGAACAACTGCTCCAAGTATTGAAAAATCCAAAGGAATGGGTTTAAGATTTATTTAGAGACAAATCTTTATTAATATATAAATGTTTGCATTAAAAAAATTATTGAAAATGTTTTTCAATGAAAACTCGTTTTTCAATAAACGAAAGGAAAATCTGTGGACCGAACGGATCACTTACGCCAACCTCCGAGCCATCCCTTAACGAATCCAGTAATTCCTGTTGTTTTCGGATTAGCCTTTTCTTCTTCTAATGAGGGGAAGGTTATATGATTTAGCGCTAAATCAAAGAATAATGGTTTGCAAGGAATCGGTCGGAATTCAGGTGGAAAGTGAGCCAAATATGAGGAACCGCTGAGTAATTGTTTGTCCTCATAATATGTGTCCAAACGGGATATCAATGGCTGAAAATAATTAATATCATTAAACAATTCTATTAATGGTTTAATTACCGAAACGGATGACTTGGGTTTGACCTGAGAACTGGTCTCGTCTTTCATTAAACAACGGGCATAAGTGGTAAACTTCTCGGACTCGCTTCGGACCAACAGTTTTCTTAACTCTTCAATCATTTCCTAAAACAAATCGAATGAATAATAGCTTTAAACACCATTTAACGTACTTTTGGAGTGTTTTCATCTTTGAGAGCAGTTTCGCAATAATGGGCCGAACGGTGTAGAAGTGCGACCGACTCTTTCCAACTGTGTTTACTCACATTCCCGATATGATAGCACCGGAAGGCTTTAAAAGCATTAATTTTTGCCTCCATTTCTTTCTGAAACTTTTCAATCAAATCATTTGAAGGGAAGTATTGGTCTAAAGACAAGGATTGGATTTCAACCAAACTTCCGATTATCGTTTCGTAGGGACGGATCATATCAGAAGAGTTTTGGAGTGTTTTGATTAGCTGTAAATTCCTACGAACTGTCAGATCAAGTCTCAAATATGAGAGATAACAATAGAGTGGAGTCTTTTCACTGTTTGATTCTCTCAACAATTGAAGACAATCCCGACATTCAAATAGAATTTTCTCGAATTGAGACACTTTTGTTGATTGAGAGGAAACCATGTCTTGCATTAGTAACAAAAACGTCCGAATCTTTTCCTGTTTGACAGCAAGAGTTCTGCCCAACCATTGAACTTCACTCAAAGTAACCGATTGTTTCTCTCGGGTCTGAAGTATGAGTTGCTGTCGAAGAATAACGAGTTGAGTATTGAATAAGTGTTCAAAAGACTTACATCAAGTTTGGTAGACAATAACTGGTCGTCCACTTCATCGGCTTCGCTCTGCATTTTGTTAATGAAATCCTCAGTTCGGGAGTCCTGTTCTCCAATATTGAACGCACAGTATCTGAGAGTAGGCTTTATTTCATCGCATCTCTGTTTATAATGAAGGGCCACCTCTTCGTCTCCGATCGCCTGAAATAGTTTCTCATAAATGGTTTGCGATTTCTTGAGATATTCGTTGGCTTTATTCCATTCTTCGGTTTCAAAATAGAAGAGTCCCGTAATAAATGAGGCGTAAGCACTGGCCTCAAGTTTAGTTCGGGCGTCACATTTAGGGGTTGAGTTACAGATCGACTGCAAATTTAGGGCATATTTAACGGCTTTCTTGTATTTGCGGACCAAATGAAACTTTTTCCGGGGCTCAGTATTGGCCTCTTGTTTGAGTTGCATCGCATGAGCCCAACACCGCTCGGCATTCATCAGTGGTATAAATAGATATCTGATGGGATCTTTCTTAGATTTGGTGGCGTCCAACACCAACTGATTGGTGACCCCTTTAGCATGGAATGTCGACCGATTCTTACCGGTGGCCTGAACAAAATTAAGAGAGCGCCGGATCCGACGGAGACGTCGGCTGCAATACTGTCGATATCGCTGATAATCGCCGTGTTTTAGCCCGTGTTGTGACTGACATTCTTTGAGGACGTGAAGAACTGTTCCCAATCGATGGCATAGATTTGAATAACAAAACAGATGACATATTTATAGACTTACTCTCGAAAGTGATGCTATCCTTATGGGAAACCCTATCGATTTGATTGTCCTCCAAATCGAGACCAGAAGTTGAAGACACGTCGCTTTCAACCATAATTGTGACGAACACTTTCTGTGAACATCCGATTCACGTTATTTATGAGACGAATGTCTTCGGTCGACACGAGTGGCGTTTCTCTCATACCATTCAATCAATTATTTCCTTTTATTTTAGTAAATGTTTCGCCGATTATCTCTAAAATTAAAATTCAATTTCACAATTGAAAGCCAATTAAACTAATAAACTAATAAAAATGATTTATGATATAAATTTAGATCACTTTTCAAACGAGAGGTTATATAAAAGATTGTGTCCGACACTAAGCGGCGCTCAAAATCAATATATTTTCTAATCGGAGACTAATTTTATAAATATTTTATAGAAAGTTTTGGTAATATATTCGGCTATTTTTCTACAGTTAATTATTCACATCTTTGAATGCGATTACGAAATGCTTTTAATGTAAACAACTTTGAAGTCTTCAGAAGGAAAATTTTGGAATCATTGGAAGATAATTGAAATGTCAGATAATTTATATTTAAGAGATTTAACTGATAAATCAGACCTAGATTTATGGCAAATGAGTTTTGCCAGAAATGACCAAAATATAAATCAAAGAAGAAAAGTTGAGTTCGATGTCAATCAAAGATTGACAGATCCGTCGACTTCCAGAAGCTTTCAACGAAATATATTAAATGAATCGATGGTTAAACAGTCGATGAAAGATATGTCAGAACCAGAAATGAAAATAGCGGTCATTGTCTTAGATTCAGTCAATAATTTCACTCAACATTTCTTAACGCATCCTTTCGTTGTGATTAAAAGGCAGAGTCAGGTCTGTCCTTCGATTCTACTTAAAGTTGAGACTAATTTGGTTACAATTCTTTTTTTTAAAGGCAAACGGAAAGAGTCGTTCCTATCATTTAATGCCTTTGACTGTTATCGCATTCATAGTCAGAATTCAATCGAAACAAGGAGTGGCTGTTTTGTGGAAAGGGATAACAAGTGTTTTCATCACTAAAGCCATACAAATAGGCTTAGAATCTATGGTATCAGAAGTGACGCCATTTGTTAGGTATTTGAAAGATAATGTCGGAACCATTCGATGACTTAAAAGATGTCTTTTATCTAACTCTCAGAGATTTGAGTTCTAAACGAATAACAGTTGAAACTGTTGTCCAACACTTCTTATTCAAAGGAATGTCGGTTTTAGTGGTCACACCATTTCTATGCTCGAGTTGTGTGGAAACAGTTCAAAGTTGTATCGCCAGTGAAAATCCCGGTCCATTCGATTCAATAAAAGAAGGTTTACTTCGACTCACTCTCTGGAAAATGGACCGAAAACTACCGATTTGGGTGTTATGGGGTCCCACTCTGTCCTATCATTTAAGTCATTATCTTATCTTTAGTTTTGTTCGAAAGGTTATTACTTTAGTGAAAAGGGAATCCGATTCTGAGTCGGAAAATGTGAACAAATGGAACAACAAATATAAAGATATAATTTCTAGTTTTTGGGGACAATTGGTTGCAGACGTATTACTATTTCCGTTGTCAACGATTATAACCAGGTATAGTTAGTGCAACCATTTTACACAACAATTTACTGATTAAATGTATGAAGACTCTACCTTCAGGGCACCCGCACTATAATCGATAACGTGGAGAAGTCCAATGCAGTCACTCCTGTCATTTCCAATTATGAGTCGCCCATCGATTGTTTCTCTTCTATAGTCAAAGAAGAGGGAAGACTCGGTCTCTTTAAAGGGTTTGGAGCTCTTGTTCTCCAATATTCTATTCATTATTCTATTATACGACTGACTCAATACTGTTTGAAGAAAACCATTGAGAAGAATGAAAACAAAATTTAATGATTTTTCGTAAAATAAAATAAAATGTTTTCAAATAAACTATTAATCAGTGAATTTAATTTTCTTTCCGAGCGGTCTCTCATTCAAATCGATTTTAATTTTATCCTTTCGTTTTGCGGCCCACGACGGGTGCAGATCTTCGCCCGAAACACTCTTTCCTTTAATTAAAAATAGAATAGTTTTATGAAAATCTACTGACGATAACAAAGAAAACAAACCTCTATTCGATGCCTTTGTTTCAAATCTTTTGGGTTTAAAACTGTTTTTATTTTGCTTTAAATTATGACTCTTTGCACTGATTTTTGAAAATTTGCTTTTTTTCTCATTTGGTTTAAAGTTTTCTCGTCTCAAACCTTGTTTGGGACTCGTTTTCATCTGATCGTTGTCTGAGTTGTCGTCAGTTTCTTCGTTTAGATCTGAGTCTTTTGATAAGAAGAATGGATCCAATTTTGGTTTTTTCTCTTCAGTTTTCACTTCAGTAGTGTTCGTCTGAGGTTTGTTTGATGAAATGTTTGTCTCAATTGTGGTTTCGTCTGTCTTTTCTTTCTTCAGGACTTTCTTTTCTTTTACAATATTCTTCTTCGGTAGAGATTTTATTATTTTTGAGTCGTTTTCATTTGATTTTTGACTCTTCTGTTGGGTCTCATCATCTAATTGTTCGCTCTCTTCATTGTTCTCTTCATTATTTTGGTCAAGGACTTTCTTTTCTTTTACAATATTCTTCTTCGGTAGAGATTTTATTATTTTTGAGTCGTTTTCATTTGATTTTTGACTCTTCTGTTGGGTCTCATCATCTAATTGTTCGCTCTCTTCATTGTTCTCTTCATTATTTTGGTCATCATCTGTAATCAATCCCTTCTTCTTAAGAATCTTATTTTTCTTAATTAGCTTTTTGTGCTGCCAGAGTTCTATCTGTGAGGGCAGCCATTCATCACAATTGGGGTTTTCATCTTTAAATTGTTTGACGATTCTCTCCACGTTTGGACTGATCGCAATTCTGGCCAAAGCTTTCGATTCCACAGAACTTTGGCTCTTATTTTACAAAAAAATCAATTCAAATAAAATGCAAAACATTTGACATTATTTACGGTTTTGATGATATCTTCGAAGTATTTCTTTGTGTTAATCAAAGACTGTTTGGAGACTTCGTCCACATTTACGCCATTAATTGCTATCAATTCCTTCTTTTTATTACTGATTTTACTCTCGAGTTTTTTAATGTCTTTCTCTATTCTTTAGAAAAAGTAATCAAATTTTAAAGAAATCCAATAATTAAATGAAAATAATTTACTGTTTTTTGAGTCTCTTCTCTAATATCTTGATTTGTTTGTGGAGTTTCTGTTTAACGAAACGCTTAACGTTTCGCACAATTTTTCGCATCAAAACTATCTGAACGCAAATAAATATTAAACAAAGAAATAAAATAAATAAATTTACCTGGTTATTCACTAAATCCTTATCCATTTTCGTTTTAATTTGAGTAAATAAAAAATGTTTTTATTCAAAACGTGATTTAAACTTAAAAATGTGATAAGATTTGGTCTCTTTAATAACAAACGCCTCACACAAGTAATGTCCGATTCTTTGAATTTTAATAAAATTGTAATCACATTCAAGATTACAATTATTTACATATAATTCTTATGCAAACAATAATTTGTGATCAAAATTAATTTCAAATAAATGTAAAAAATATTTTAAATAATTATTTAAATGAGTTGTAAACCAAATCTAAAAATTTATTTTGAGGACGTACTTAGTCTATGACTTTATGTGTGACCGAATCGCCATTAAATCAGTGTTTTGTGAATTATTTTGAAGCACTGAAACCAATCGCAATATAATTTAATCAAATATTTTAAGTAAAGCATTAATTTTAAAAATATTATCAGGGTGAAAACTTGCAATCATCAAAATGTTTAGTCGTTTTGTGTCCGTCACATATATGGCCAGACATGCGTCCAAATTAAGGACAATTGCTTCGATTAACGGTAAATTTATTGATATCTTATCAGATTTTATACACAAATATATTCTCTTTGTTTTCTAATTCAAGAATAGAGTCTATCATTTGATTAATTAATTTGACTAATAGTTATAGTTTTAGATAATAAGCCTGAAATAAGTTGTTTCGGTGATCCCTCTATGTTCTATTCTTGTATATCCTATTCTATCCTCTAAATCCTAAAACCAAATGTAACTAAATTATAATGTTTTGTCTTTCAGTCGTGTCCTCTAATAATGAATATTAGTTTCGGTCTCAAAGAATAAATGTTTATTTTAAAAAGGTCAAAACCCAACATTTCACAAACACAATGTAAATTTATGACTGCCCTTAATGGAAATATCTACTTGAACTGTCCATTTATGACTTACAGACAGAACTTATATCATATATTTTGAAAGGACTGACGAACAAATTTGTACGAAATATTGAAAACCAAAGTCTTATACTTTGATGTCAATTGAGTAACAATTGTGAGGCGTTTTTTCAGTCTTTCGAATTATGTCAAAACATAACCAAAAATAATAATAATACTTTATTGGTTAACTCAATCAGTCAAAGACTGGTCTCCCTTGAGGAACAAAATATTATTTTTCTGTCAAACACTCAGAATCGGAGACAAACTTAAGCATTAAAAATGATTTATTTGTTTAGTTCGAGCCCTGAGCAGTTCTGGAGCGGACCCAAACCCTGGTCTTGCGGTCCCAAAACATGGCCGAAAAGAAACTGAGGAAGAGTTTGATCAGAGATATATGAATTACTTCAACCGCAAAGACATCGATGGCTGGGAAATCAGGAAAGCCATGAATGACATGCATGGTATGGATTTAGTGCCCGAACCCAAAGTGGTGATCGCAGCCCTTCAGGCCTGTCGTCGAGTCAATGATCACGCGCTGGCCGTCAGATATTTGGAGGCAATCAGAATGAAAAGCACCGGAAATCCTGAGATATATCCTTATATAATCCAAGAGATTACACCTGCTCTCAAGGAATTGGGAATCAGTACTCCTGAAGAGTTGGGTTACGACCGGCCAGAGTTAGCGTTGGCCAACCCCTACGACATCCACTAATAAATTATAATTTTATTTTATCGATTAAACAGTAAAATATTGATAAAAGTTTTAATTTGTTTCAAATTTAATGAATAATTGTTTCATTCGATAAATAATAATCACATAAATTGAAAAATATTTAAAATTTTTGGAAACTTAGGATAAAAATAAATTAGTTTAAAAATTAACAATTTTTTGACTCAAAATCAATTATATTAGAAAAAGTGAAGAAATCATTCAATAAATGCATTTCGAAAACAATGAATTCATTTGAAAAATGAACGAAATATGCATTTGTTTTAAATTAAATATAAACACAAAACTCAATAAAAAATTTTTGAACATTAATCAGACGTTCCTTTCGTTTAAACTAAATTATAATAAAAGTGAAAATTAAATAAATATTACAAAACTTTTGATGAAATTTTTTGATTAACAAAACATCGATTATTTGTCAAAAGAGGCACTTATTTCAAGAATCGTCAGTTCTGAGCAAAATAGCCATAAGTCTGAGTCCATTCTGACCCCATTTTTCACAAATTGACTAAAATAAGTAAGAATTGTGAAGGGATTTGTCGTCTTTACGAGTTTGTGACCGAATTGTCTTCGCTTTTGGTTCAGTAGAAAACAATTAAATGTAGAAACAAAGCGTCAAATTTGTGAGCTTAGGTCAGAATAGAGTGAGTTATGGTTCGACGAAACATTCATTGAATGAATTTATGGATAAAATTCTAACAAAATTGTTGTTTTGAGAGCATTTTGATTGGAATTTTTGACAAAATATAATACTATTTATGAGTCAATGATTGGCACGAATTGAAGCGATTCTGAGATTCAGATCAAAATCGGATAAAATCCTCGTCTTTTATATCAATAAAAATAACAAAAATACAGAACTAATTGTTGAGTAAATTCTGGGCTAATTTCTAACGATTACAGGATTTCTCAAAATGAGAGCACTTTCCGCAGAAATGATGGGCAGACCATTGTTTCGGTGATAATTAATTAGATGACTAACGCTTTCAAATGTCTTGTCTTTCGTCCGAACCTTTTGAACAAATTTTTAGTTCTCTTATTTTAAATAATTCAAGAAATACTGACCACTCCTTCGGGATCGACTAAAAGTAAGTGTTTTCTGATTCCACTCTGCATTCCTGTGAGGACATACTGTCCGAGTGAGCCCTGAGACTCTCTGACCAGAAAATCACCATCTTTAACGACAAGTTCTTCGCTTTGTTTTCGACTAATGGGTCCGTGAAACCACTCCTCTTTCTGTAATCGCAAATCAATGCAATTCTTCATTTGTGATGAACCCGAATCGGTGACCATTTCTGGTGTGACGGCAGCCAAAGCACTATTGAATGGTTCTGTAAATTATTTTAAGAACAAAATTAAATAATTTGCTTACAATTACTCAAATAATGACTTACGCATATCGAACGGGTCTTTTATTGCCTGTGTCAACGGTTCTTCACTCCCTTTGATTTGACTCTTAGAGTCTTCTGTGGAACAATTGACATACTGAGGCTCTAAACGGTTGCTTTCATTAATGGATTCAGTTTGAGGGACATCACTATTAGCTTCTTCTTGAATATCTATATTTAAATCAATTAAATTCGGACCGTTTTGTTCACTCGAAGTCTTTTTGATTGCAGATCGCGGAGCAGCCGTAGGAAGCCTTTGAAGGGGAGAGCTTTCTTTCGAACATCTTTCGGAAGATGCATTTGATGGCAAGTCGGGCGGTATTTTTCCGGGTAAGTCATTGTAATATTCTCTGTCCTCAAGTCTCCCGTTATTATTAGTGTTATTGTCATTATTGTTATTATTCACTAAATTTGTAGCACTGACCGCACAGACGCTCTCAAGCCTTCAGTTAACACAAATTAGATATACAAATAACAATTTTATAAATACAAATATTACCTTTCACTGGTTGAACTACTTCTTGGACTTCTCTTAAGAAATTCTTTGAATCTTAGTTCAAACGCCTGACCAATAGTAGTGATGACATCTTGAGCGAGGCCTCCACCACATTCCAAAACAAAACAGGCTCTGCCATACCTATGATCTTTTGCAACATAAGCCACAAAATCCAAAGTATCCTAAAAAAGACATCAATTAGATTTAAATCAAAATTTAAAAATTAATAATAAACTTACGGCATCCCCTCCAGAGGCAAACGATATGTTTGGCATTTCATGTCTGGCGATATTCTGCAATACATAACCATGGTTAAATAAATTAATTCAACAGCTATTTAATTAATAACTAACTTCTCCGGTTTCGATGACAGTTAAATGCAAGAATGAGCTAGTTATTACTAAATTGACGTCAGCGCCGGCACAGTCTGTTAGAAAACCAATAAAACAATATTAGTTTACAATTGTTTTCAATGAGTTCTGTGAATTCTGACCCATATTTGGATTTTCGGCTAACATTCGATTAATGCGTTTCTCTGGCCGTCGCTTTTTATCCGGTGTTTTAAGTCCTCCGCTTTCACAGACTCTATTTATGCATTCCTTTGCGATTTGGGACCGGGTCTCGAAATCTAGACTCTTCATTGAAGTATTAATTCCAAGACATCCGACATACTATCAAATAAAGACCAAGATGATTATTAAAAAAATGGTTAAGTGAATCATTTGGGAATTTTATTGAAAAAAATAATATTTTATGCGAAATGTCAAATAAATTGAAGTCTCTGTCGATTATATATTTTATATAATTCAATAGAATTCATAGAAAAGCTTTTTGATATTTATTCGGTTATTGTTAGCACAGCTGTACTCTCAATAGTCGGGCATTAGATACAACTCAAGAGCTTAATCTGAAAAAGCGTTTGAAAGGGAGTTAATATATTGGTCACAATTTTACTATTTCTACGACTTTTACTGTTTAGGAGTTGGGTTTGGCTCTCATATACTCTCACATAAGTCTCTCAAAGAACTTAATACTACACTCTATACGACTTCCGGCCGAAGAGATGAACGAAGCAAATGACAAAACAGAGTCGGCCTTCAAATACAAAAATATCGCTGAAAATAATTCTAATAAACATCACGAGTGAAGGGTTTCCACAGATAACAGACTACTCATACTATTGAGGAGTCTCTAAATAATTGATAAGTCATATCCAATACAAGTTTCCATTATTTTTTTGTCAACATTTATCCGATAAATTCCAAGAAACATGAGCAAGCATATCTTTTTTCAGTAGATTTATTGATTACAAGACATTAAAGAATTAAAAGCATATAATTTGTCAATTGTTTGGTTAACCGATTAGTGAATAAATAAAACGAATCAAACAATAATTGCAGCAAAACTAATGTCAGAGAAACATAAAACTTGATTCGAGTATTATCTGAGTATAACCGGGACCAAATTAACAATTTCATTGTGTAGGCCCTGAAAAAAGGTCAAAAGTAAAAGTTGAATGAATTGGAGACTAATTGAGAAAAAAGTAATTGTCGTCTAAAGTGGTTAAAGAAATGGTTTTAGTTTCGATATTTTAGTCTAATATTAAGTTTAAACAGGAAGTTGTCGTCACTGCAGTCAAGGAGTCATCTTCTCTCACAATAATAACTTTAAATGTAAACACAATTGTGAGCACAGAATAAGAGCAGAGAACTCAACTTCAGGGGAAAAGTTATTATAATATTAAATATAAGTAGCATTTGTTGGGCGCGAAATTACGAGAAAATCTTTTTACACAAATTAATTTGCATTCCCAGGACCGGCATGTGTTCATTGTATGTCTTATGTCTCTAATATGCATTTGGTTCCCTCAGAGACCGGACACTAAAGAGCGTCATTCAATGTTAGTTCAGTCTTGGTTACCACTAACCACCGGAAACGCTAAATGTCAGCAATTTTGTCGCATAAGTAATACTACACTAAACTTAACAAAGACTTATTTCGGTCTCATATTTACTTCGAATCTATAATCAAATAATAACATAATAACTTGTGACGAGTTAAACATATTTTTGCACAAGTACATATTTCAATAACTATCCCTTTTATTCAATATTTTATATCTTTGAAAACCATACAAACATTTGGTTATTATTCAAAATAATTCGATTTTAAATTCAAAGTCAGAATATTTTGAACTACATAACAAAAAACTGAGTCAAAATAAAGAATTGGAGTCAATATTTTTGATTAATTTTAACGTTAAATACTTGGAAAAATCGTTTGGGAAAATGCATTAAATTAGAGGAGAATACCGGATATGCCTTAATTATAGGACGACTATGTTTTACAACCAATTATAAGAGAATAGACTTCAACAGAATTGAAGCTATTATTAAGTAATTGTTAATAAGATGCTCTCAGTTTTGAGAAAACATCAGTTCATTTCTTATAAACCTATTTCTCAATAAATAGCAAAACAAAGAATATTAAGAATGTGGGCGAAAAATATGAACAAATTTAAAGATTGTATTCAAAACCCGTTTAAAAGTTAAGTCGAGTTGTGTTTCGTAGGAATAGATTCATTCATTCATGTATTCAGTTCTTCATTCATAGAAATACTTGGAATATAAATATAGCGACAAATGAATGGGAACTCTCTATTAATAAATTATGACGTCTTCACCATTGTAGACATTATAACCGCTAATCAGCGCTGATCTCAATTGCAAAACCATTCTTCCAGTGATATTGAATGACATTCAAGCTTTAAACAGAGAAACAATTGTCGGATGAGTGCGATATTCAATTAAATCCATTGAAGTAAACTTATGAGCGCTTCACTGCTTTTTGCGCTACAATTGTTTGTAGACTACATTATATAAGCAACTGATCTGAATATCATTTGACATATTTTTATATATAACTGCTTTCAAGAATTGAACTCAATATTCAATTAGGATATTGTTATGGTTTGAAAATGAGAACAGATTTGAATGTCAGGTGTGTTGGTGTTGTGCCGGAAATGCTTCGTTTGACAGCACACCGATTTCCTGGCCTCCGCTCTTTGGATTGGGATATACGCCAAACGGCAAACACAATAATCTCAATGCACTGAAAACACTACAACTAAGAGCATAGGGCGGTAAATGGCGCGCATCGCTTCTCTTTACTGCGCGCCATATACTCGTTTTCGGTTCAATTTTTACACAATTTATTCATTAAATTATTGCTAAAATAACTGGAATTTTGTAAAATCAACAATTATTAAGCTAGATACAAATTTTCTAAGGGTATTGTTTTCTATTATTGTTACTAAGAAATTAAAAATGACATAATCTAGAGTTAAGTTAGCAAATTATCAGCTACTTTTATTAATTTAATCTTTATTAATTTACAAGAAAAAAGCATTCAAACAGAAAATGTTTAATCCAACAAATTTCAGACACACACACATACTTACACACACACACAGACAGAGGCTTGAATGGATAGATCTGACAAAAGAGAGCGGATGTACATCTGCTGCTCGCTATGAAAAGAGGCAAACAAATGGAGCCCTCAAATACCCCTCAATAACTGTTCCCAATATATACGTAGCTCTTCCGGTGACAGAAATAGTGCCTCAAACATAAAATTCCATTAATTTTTAAATCAATTCAAATTGATTTTATAATTCATTAACAAATAATTGTTTTAAATTTGGATATCCTCTCAAACACTGATATTTGAATATTTAATAAACAGTTTTTGTAGAATTCTATTCAAACATTTGATTCAATTACAAACTGATTGAGTTTTTCACAGGAAAGTCATTCAAATCTCCTGATTAGTGAAAATAGGAAATGATTTTCAATTCAAAGTGGAATTGTTTTTAATTTTTTTTGAATTAAATGATTCTAAAAACTTATTGATTGAAACCATTTCCAGGAAGAAGTTTCCGGTATAATGAAATGTCGCCTCTTTTCCATCGCCTAATGAAAGCCAATTCAAATAATTTGCAAGAATTTTTATGAAACACATTTGGCACTGAATATGAATACCACTGATTGTATTGAGGATGTGTTCGATAGCAACACATCCTTCGATTTCCAAATTGTTAACAATTCATATTTCAAATAATATTTTGATAGAAAACTCATTTCTTATAAACGAAAAGATTTTTCAAATGATACCAAATATAAAACACTTAATTGTATTGAAGATTGTTAATTACTTTGAGATAAACATTTGAGAAGTTTGAGGACAGGGATCCCTACACATCAAACATAAACTAAAAATGTATTTTATGCTGAGTTGTGATCATTTAAATAGTTATGGATTGAAACTAAACAAACTGTAATTTGTGTACTAAATTGGAGACATGTCCTTCAAGAAGAACACAAAAGTGCATTGAGTCAATTGAAATACTTATAAGGACTACACTTTTGACAAACTCACTGATGACCTTCTCTTTGGTTATATGAGCGCTGAGGCAATGGGCGCAATGGTAGTGCTGTTAAAGTGTCCGCAATCGAAGTTTGAAAGTAAAAACAGCATAAAATTGGTCATCAGAACTGGTTGCCTCTGCGTTAGGAGGATGTGCTCCAATCGCATATCCATTATAAATATATTGAGCTATTGATTCGGTGTTATTGCACTCAAGAGTTTGAATAAATATAACGCTTTATAAGACTCGCTGTCAAAACGTTTTTATATTTAGAAATTCAAAAACAAAAAATTGTGACTCAAAGCGAGAAAATACTATAAATTATTTATATCTATAATAAAGAGTGGATTCCATACCCGAACGGCATATGAAATGCCCGAATCAGCAATTTGTTGGTCAGGGTGGAGCCAACCCCGCGCCGGTTTGTTAATGAAAGTACCCGAGCGGTTCCAATCAGTAGAGGTCGAGGCCAGCGGTGTAGCTGTTGAGGCCGACTGGCAGCTGTTTCGGGCAAGACTTGAGGCACAGGTAGTAGTGTTGGAGGCACTGGTAGTCAAACTGGTCGCACGAGTTATGTTCGACGATAAATTACTTAAGTTTTGGTCGTTTGAAGCACTGGAAAGCGTATCACTTGTATTGACTGATGAGAACTGTACTTTCTGTCGGGGCATAATCGATGTGGATGTGCCTGAGCTCAAACCCGGGTGACTTGTCAGGGGTCGTGGAGGGGGTTTAGGCGATAACTCACAACTCTTGGTTGAACTTTTCAAATGTAAAGAGGAAGGCGCCGGACTTTTAATTGAGTTCAGACCAACACTTTCGAGGGGAGGTTTAGGCAAAGATATACTGGTTGTGCCGATGGCTGTGCCAATAACTGCCTTCGAACAGATCGTCGACTTTGACTTATTGTTAGTATTCGTTACACAATTAGGTCTCGATTTCGAGAGATTTGAATTTTTGTGACAAAATCTGTTTATAGAAGTCGTCGGAAGTTTTATATATCTTTGCGAATGGAGGGCCGCACTGTTCACTTCGTTCGACTTACGAATAGCCTCCTGTTGCAAATGTTCGGTCCCTTTTGACCGATGAAAACCTAATTTGAGAAGACTTGATTTGGTAGAACTGATTAATGAAGAACCGTTGGGATTAGTGTTTGTTACGGGGGTCGAGTCGTTTCTTACACACGACTCAATAGACAGAGCGTCAGGTTTTCGGAAAGTTCTCGGCAAAGGAACAGGAGAATTTAAATTATCACGCGTTGGAGTCAATCGTTTTGTTGAAACCACAGAAGACTCAATCAATGTATTGTCTTGGAGTTTGTCGGCACTAATCGGTTGACCAGTGCTATCAACACTGTTGAGAGTTAAATTCAAACAGTTGTCTTTGGCTTCGGTTGGGATGTCTTCTTGTCCTATAAAGAGGTGATTGTAGTCATCATCCTTTAGTGGAGAGTAGGAAAACGGAAAACAAGAGAGCATTGTGTGATCGAGTGCTCTAACACTCAAATACTGGCCGTCTATTGAACTCTTGACTTATTATAAGATTGTTTGGAGCGAAAGCACGCCTTCAGAACTTAATTCATATATTATGGCAAAACTCATAACTCGATAGGAGAGGCGCTCAAAGTTTTATATAAATAAGGATTTTAAGAATTTCAAAAACTTTTTGCGTTTTTCAAGAATCGATAGTATTATGACATGACGTATGACAGAACCATCGGTTAGTTTTTGGCTATTTTTTCACTCGAAATAAAACCGAAAGAATGCTTTAATAGTTTGAAAAAAGCAGAGATTTCGAGAACAGATGTTTTATTAATTCAGTTTTGAATAAAAGTCTTCTTAGTTCGGAATTGAGTCACACATAACTTGCGAGACTGGCACTCAGCACAGCATAAAGTAGAGGGACGGGAGCACACGCTCTACAAGTGCTCGAATGTGAGCCAGTTTTGCCAACGACTCAACGACTGCTACAGCGCTGCCAAAATGCATTAACAGGCATTTACTACACTATTTCGAGCACAGCCTTCCCTTGAAGGGCAACTAAGTTCATGATTGAGACAAACACTCCGAACAAATGTTTAGCGTTTATTATCAAATATTCAGTTGTGGTGATAGACGTCTATTCAATGTGTGCTCACAATTGATAGCGATTCCGATCACTAATTACAGCTAAACACCGATACCTCTACTCAACGATAAGCACAAGTATAAGACTAGTGACGGCTCTCAAGAAGAAACATCACCATACAAATTATGCCGGAGTCCAACAACTATTCGGTTCATTCAACATATAGTTAGAGTCGAGTTTATTCCAACCGATTCACTCGTTTTACAAAAAATAGAACTAATTTTTTTAGAAATTAAAGACAACACAAGTTAGGGTTGAACTCTTGTGTCGGCGATCGGATGGTGTGGATGTGATGGCAATCCAAATTCACAACACTATCGCCCATCTGGTGGGTAAAAGGCGCGGGCGTTAAGCGTATGACACAAAAATACTATGATTTGCGTGGGTTTCAATATATTGAGCCAATAATCCAACGCAAACACAGACACACCGGACGTACAAATACTACGAACTGATGTAATAAACGATTACTCAATGAATCGATCAATGAATGAATGAATCAATTAATTGGCGAACAAATGATTAGCCAATAGTTAATGCTTTTATTTAGACTATAGTTTGAGTGAATGTGAGAAATATTTGATATAAGCCATAACCGAATCAGTTTAACAAAGTTTAAAGTTAAGACACACTCCAAACACGAGTGTATATATCGTGAGTCAGTCTTCTTCTCTAACCAACAACTCTGTAATGCAGCGAACGTACGGCAAGAAAAGAATGAATGAGTGCTGTAGTTGTGCGGCAACGCCTCCACATAGTGTACGTAAATGCAGAGGAAATAACTGCATACATAGCAAAGGCACAGACGAATGAAGGGGAGGCAACGGGAAGCGCCCAGGGCAATTTATGGCAGCCTCGCCACCACTCACTCTGACTGGCGCTACAACACTGCTCTGCACTCCGATCCGCCGCAACTTTGGCTCTAAACTCAATAATAATATATTCAATAGAGAACCTCTCTCTCTCTCTCTCTCTCTCTCTCTCTCTCTCTCTCTCCGTGTTTGGTGGATAATATATAAAACGAAGTTTTAGAAAATTCAAAGAACAGATATTACAAATAGTTATCCTATTTGCGAGAATGACTATAAAAATTAGATTTATGTATAGAAACGGACAGAGAGTTAAATAATAATAATAATAATGGATTTGATATATTAGGTTAACGGTAGACATGAAGACAATGTAAACAGAATTTATGATTTTCTTCTCATTAGAGACAAGGATTGGACTACCGATGAATTAGTCTGAATCAGTGCTGGCAATCATTGTTAGAGTGGTTGTTGTGATTTTTACTCTAAAGTGTCCAACGAATCAATGGGCTAACTGTGGAGGAGTGGGTGAGTGGAGACCGAGAGGGAGAGCACAGAACAAGAGGCACAGATCGACACAAAGATAGTGGAGAGTCAGTAGAAATTCCGAGTGAAAAATTCAATACTTGAAATTCACTTCTAACAGATGGTCTCTATTCGGCTGAGTCTACTCCGGTCTACCCTCTAATGGTGAGTATAATTTTGAAGTTGATCCAACTAAAGGAGGAGCCATTCAATATATTGAACAAAAGTGTTCATTCGATACATTTATGAGTTTGACATAACCTAATCATTTAGAGACCGACTTATCAGCAATTATTTGATAAAATGCTTTCTTTTCTAACTTCGAGTTTTCTGTTTTTCTCTCAAACAATCGAATCGAAGATAAAAAAAAATTCGTTAAAATTACTCCAAATTCACTCAAATTAAGGCAAAAGTTTAAAAAAACAGAGATAAGCAGTAATTTTGTTTCCCAACAAAAAGAAATCGCATCAATGAACAGCACAGACAACTCATATCTTAACATTACACTGGGCTCTGGTCTGCCAACTGACGCAGGGATGAGCAACTGTTACAGCGACCAAATAAGTCCAACAATTACTGAAGGACATCAACACATTTATGAAATGCACCAGTGCACATCGCACTCATTTGGACATTAATTCTTGATGATTGCACTGCACTAGGCTCCTGACCCACGATTCGGGCTTGCAATGGGCTGGGATTCCTCCCTCGGGTAAGACATTAGCTCAGCCCTGTTTTAGAGAAACTCTGAATCACATTAGAGAGACTTTCTTTAAAATTAGTATTCATTATAAAAATACTAATCTCTGTTTTGTTTTATCTCTTATTCAAAGAAAAATTTAAAAACTTATCAAAAGCTGAGGCAATCATTTTATAGAAAAAACAAATCAATTTCTTAGAACTGTTAGACTAAGAGTGTTAGTCATTGTTAGTCATCGCTTCAAATAATCGTTTCAAAGATTATTAGCGGCAAAACTATGTCATCGCTTTTATTCGATAATTGATTAAACCTTTTTATGCCTTTTATTTATTAAATAATTTTGAATAATATGTGAACAAAGTTTTAGTCTTTTCTTCATTAAATAAAATTGTTTTGCTTATAAATGATGATATGGTTTGGACGGCATTGCGCCCAATGCCCCTCCAAATCGCCTCAATCTCAAAATACAGGGCAAGAATCTCATCAATTAGGTTAGGTGAGGGTACAGCCCTCTGTAGAGGCAATTTCAGAACAAGATAATTTATTAAAATAGATAATTATAAATATAACTTACCGTTAAATGATGGCAACAATTAGTAGTTTGGCATAACTTATAGAGGAAAATAATTATGAAACGGTGCTGGTTACTTTAATTATTCGACGTTTTTTAAAGATGATTTCTATTTATTAAAAGCAATCAACAGCTTTTTATTAAAACTGAGCTCATTTTCAATGAAGTTAACTCACAATCAATTTGTTTTGAATACAGAATCAAACCTCAATTTTGAATATGAAATTAGCTTTTAGTGAAAAATTAATGAGTTTTGCAAACATGAGTTAATTGGATGAATGAGTCACTAATAAACGCACAAAATTAACAGATTGTGTATCGTTTAAATAACTGACAGTTAGTCAGCGTTTTGTTGATTTGTCAGTTAATTTGAATAAAACCTAAATTTTTTTGTTTGAGATTAAATTCAACTCAAATACAAAACATTGAAATCACAGAAAGGCTTACGTTTTGTCTATTGTTTTCATTTGTCAGCAACTGTTGTGATAATGTCTAACACCTCTACTCCTAATAGCATTGGTTTAGACCTCTAAGACTTGTGTGCGACCAATGATTGGCGCCAAACATTTGTATGCATTTGAAAGCAACGATCGGCGCATAAAATCAGAATTCGTTATAATATTGTTTCATTTGATCACTACTTTTGTCATTCATTTCACGTGTTTTTCATTACAGAAATTAGACAATAACTCAGTTTATAATTTATTGTTTATCTAAATCTGATTCTTGTGCTGATTATCACAATTGCTGGAAATGTCGCACAAAAACATCTATTATTCGGACAAATACTACGACGACATGTTTGAGTACAGGTAGGAGTGATAGGAGTGGTGGTTCCACTCACATGAATCACATTTAACTTTGTCTTCTTTGTCAGACACGTAGTATTGCCGAAAGACATCGCCAAAATGGTGCCGAAGACACATCTCATGTCTGAGGCCGAATGGAGAGGACTGGGAGTCCAACAGAGTCAGGGTTGGATTCATTACATGATTCACGAACCCGAACCACATATTCTTCTGTTCAGACGTCCCGTTACTTTGTCGGGTCCGCCTCCTTCTCAGGTGGAACAGCTGAGGGCTGAGCTCAACGAACAGTAGTCCAATCGGTGGCCAAATGTGCGGACATTCGATGAGTTGAAAGAAACCACACTTTTATCAACACTTGAAATGTTAATACAATAACGCGTTTCGATCGACGCTTTACTGCACTTTATTTTTGCAAATTTTTGTAAATATGTATTAAAATTAATAAACTTTGGGTTTATTTCTATTAAACATTAATTTTATCCATAATTCAAATCAATTTATTCAATGGAATGAGAAAAATATACAAAAACTGTTTTTAGTCTCGATATTAAATTTTTAATTAAAATACTTTCGCGTAAAAAGTGTTTAAAAGATCAGTCGTTTTCATGACTAAAATTTTGATTAAAAATACGTAAAAATTATGAAATATTAAAAAATGGGATATCTATGGCTCAATGGCTGCGATTTCGTCGACGACCGAACATTTCAATTGTGGTATTTTACTGATTTCCAAAAGTTTTGCCGAAGAATACTTCTTACGACAGTTCTGAAAAGTGAGCAAAACTTAGTTCGAGAATAGATTAAACAAAAGTTAATAAATACCTGGAATTTCGACTTTTCAGACTTCTGTATAATCTTACAAACGAGTGAAGCGCTCGACAATAGCTGTTGTTCCGTATAATTACTGTAAAACTCAAGGGTTGGCGTCCACTTCGGAGAACTATCCTCAGAATCGGCCAGAATTTTGAGCGTTACATAGAGGGAAACCGCAGCCAAAAGAGATGGTTTCCAATGAGCGCATTCGTACTCAACTAAAGTCAATTCCATCAGATATTTGGCCAAAGCGTGGATACGTGAGTCCGCGTGCGCTGCCTTCGAGTTACGACGTAAGAAATGGAGAGGGAGGGGTCGGCCCAATTCAAATTTGAGCGCTCTAAGAACGGCTAATTCCATCTTGATTATATCCCTCTTATGGTAAAGTTTGTCGCAAATCATAACGAAGTCTTTGATATCCGGCGGATATATTTCTTCAAATTTACTGGCGATGAAGAAAGCGGTCACTCCAACCAATTGGATCTTATCTTTGCTAATCACCTCTTTCTACAAATATATTACAATTAATTAAACTAAAGGATATCTTCTAAAGAATCACCTGAAAGAAGCGATCCATAATAGCGATTCCGAGATAAAGAGTTTCGGGAAGAAGTCTGAACTGGTGGTGAACGTTAATCAACCAATCGATTAGCACTGAACGCATTCGAGGAGTCATTTCCTTCTGAACAGACAAAAAGTTGGATCGAATGCACTGTTCTTCCTATGAATTCAATGCCAAACAAAAGATTTAAAACCTAACGACTAAACCTTATTTGAAAGCATACCTCTAAATGTCTTAAATAGGCGTAAATATCGTTTACATAATTGGGAGTCAGAAAGACATTATCGCCGTCATTGGCGTCGATGTTCTCCACATTGCAAGGAATCAGATTTGAAGAGTAACCCAACTGTTCCTTTACTTGAACTTCGTTTTGCTTTGTTTCAGTTTTGGCTTTAACTTTCTTAACGGCCAGCGATTGACTCTTCTTCTGTGCGTCAATAGGTATCCGTGATTTTATAGCATTTGGTTTGAGAGCAGCGGACACTTCGGCGTTCTCGTCGTTAACCACCGGCACTCGACTTGTTTTGAACTGAGTTCCACTCTTTTCAAATAAGATATTATTAGATGTAAAATGGCTGCCACTGCCAAACATTACCGTTTTAGTGGTCGCATTGGTTGTATTTGTTTGATCCACTTTGTTCTGTCTGAGGGAAACGGCGAGGGGTGCTCTCCTCACGCCGAGACCACTGTTCTTATTGAGACCCATAGTTTTGTTGATACCAAACCTCGTCTGTAATATTCAAATCAATTCATTAATAGTCTGTATATTAAATGGTGTCTAAACGAAGAGACCGTCGACTGTCTTCCGCCAATGTTTGCCATCGAATTAGTTTTATCGGAAAATTTATATTTAAGACACGATTGAAATGAAAGCAATTAAAGTAATTTAATGGAAAGTGATTTGATTGCAATCAGAGTTAAAAATGGAGTGAATTTAAATTCAAATGTGAATTGAAGTCAGATATCAATGATTATAACAATGAATTCATTAAATGTACTGAACTTTAAGAGAACGACCGTTGAATTGAACTTTAAATTTCGTTGAAACGATATTCTTAGACTCCGCCCCTTATATCTCTAACGTTTGTGATTCGTCACATTATTAAATGTCTCACAAGTCTTGTCAACAGTCATATGTCAATCAATTTTTAAACATTTAAATGTAAACAAAAGTTCATGTTTTTCATACTCTGATTAAAGAAGAAAGTAGTAAAAGCTGTGACTTTTTAAAAGAATGTGTGAAAAATAGTCAAATAATTGATTCAAACGATTGATTCAGCAACGAGTGAAAGACAGTCCATTCAAACTCTTAGAATGAGTTCGAGTGAAGCATTAGTTAAAGTTTTGTCAAATTTAGTCGATGAGAGAGATGTCCACTCAATTGTTGAATCTCAAAAAAATATGTTAGAAAACAACCAACATAGAAAGTTGAGTTTTGATCTGCTATTTCTATTTTTTAAGGTTATCTCGTTTTGAAAAGACAAATGAAATGTTAGTGAATTGCAATGCATTGGCGGTCATCCGATTCGATAACGCAAACCGAGACCTCAAAAAATATACCCAACAGTTGATGGATATGCAGAAAGATTTGGACTCAGTTTTTCATAGAATCAAATTCCTCAAATTAAAGTTAAGCCAGGAACATCCCAATGCTTTCAAAGGTTACCATTCCTTCTACACTATTTTCAATCGATTTTTAATTATTGTCTCCAAAGCCTGTGGCGATGTTTTCAACGTTTTCGATGAAGAAGAAGAAGAAACCACAGAATCCATGAAAAATATTAAACTTAACGAATGAATTGTCTTTCGTTTGGGAATAAAATTTATTATAATTTTGATTTTTTTTTAATTCAAAACATTGCATACAATAAGTTGAGAATCAATTTATTTAAATAATCAGTAATATTACCTTGTTATTTTTAAATTATCAATACCTATACTATATTGTCTCAAATAATTACATCAAATTTGTATAAATTGTGTTGAAATTAAATTACTATTAAATTATTGGTTTTGAATACAATATAAACATTTTAAAAATGAATGGGTAAGGGTTTAAATGCTTTGGAAGATAAAGTGCTATTAAAATAACGGATTTCATCGATAATTTAACAATTATGCGAATTATTTGGACTTTGAGTCTTTGTCTTTATCTCTATTTTTGGTCGGAAGAAATAGAAGCGGAAACATTCCGATTAAACAACCAATGGTAATGCCGAACGCGCGGCCCAACTGTATTGCCCAACGAGTTCTGGCCATTTGTAGCTGTATTATTGATAATTCGGGTGATTTGACACCAATTCTAGTTGCAAACTGTTCCACATAATAAGCTGAACCGATGCCAGCGATGTCTGATAATGCATTTCCCAGACCCGCAGCAGCCATCGTTGATATACCTGAGTGTAAAGCATTCAAAATGTTTTTTCAAACTGGGAAATAGTTTTGACAAACCTAATGTGACCCCAATGGTAGCGTCGATATAATCTCCCGCCACAATCATTATAAGATTGTCTAAAAACCCAAAACCAATGAAAGGCAGGGATTGATTGAGGAATACTTGTCTGAGCTCCACATATGAAGGAGAAGTTGCAGTCGTTTGGTCTGCATTATCCTCTTTTTTGAAATTTTGCAACCGATCCAACTCTTCATAGAGGTCTTGTCGTTCTCTGGGACCCAACAGTGCAATGAAATCCTTAACTCTGTTCTTATCCGAGAGAAACGTTCGGGAATTTTGTCTATATTTGAAACTTTTATTTTGTATTGAAATCAACGGAAATATTAAATTATTTGATCGCAAACTTCTTAAAAGCATTTTTCAATTCAACAATAATTTAATTAAATTATAAAAAACCGATTAAATGAAATAAAGAGCCCAACATTTCTCTCATCTTTTAATTAAGATATTAATCGGAAAATCTAATCGAAAATTTTCTTCGTTTGACATTAGTTTGATAGTAATTGCAGTGAATCACAGAATATTGTGTAAGTCTTTGCGCATGAAATCTCCTACTTATGCAATAGAGGACTCATATGAGGTCATGTGACGCCCTTTCCCTATAACCTATAAAGGCTTCAAGTTTAAAGTTTTCCGGATTTAGCATATTCCGATTCCCTTTAAAGCATATTTAGTTCAGAATGATGTCTTAAAACATTAGAAGAATCGCTAAAATTTAAAAAAACATTCAGTTATCTTATCTGAGATTTTGAAATAATTCCTCAAATAGATTGAATTAAATATTAACAGAAAAAAATAATTTCAATGAGTTTTTCGAAAACAAATTATATTTCGGACAAAATTTCAATTTTTTATTCGATAAACAATTTTTGACACTTTTCTGAAATTGTATTTGAATTGAACTGAAAATATATTATATAAAATCGTTTAATGAATTTAAATGATTTGCTTAGAAGTGAGAGAAAAATCCAATAAAAATACATAAAAATACTGAATATTAAGTTTTGATATAAAAGTTGATATAAAACATCAATAAATGTGTTATCAAATTAACGCCGACTTCGTCTGAAAAATAAATTCAATAAAATTTTTAATATGAGTTTTATTAAAATAAATAAATTCTTACTTTGAATTAACCGGAAGATTGTGGTGAAGCTCTGCATAAGTGATCACTTGATTTGGAGCCATTTGTGGAGAGATAATACGAGAATCACTGACAGTTCGTTTCCTTTAACCAAAAACAATTCAAATGTGAGTCAAACCAAACTACTGTATAAGTGGATAGGAACAGGAGTATACCTGAACGGAGGTGAGCCCTGTTTAAGGGTCTCCACATCGTTATAAATGACTTGTACACCACCACTACTTGAAGGGATGACTTCACCTTTGAAGACATGAGTCTCA
Source organism: Oribatida sp. (assembly GCA_034697865.1). Lineage (NCBI taxonomy): Eukaryota > Metazoa > Arthropoda > Arachnida > Sarcoptiformes > Oribatida sp. The sequence continues at coordinate 4,810 of JAQGAR010000020.1, read as the reverse complement.
ACCCCACCATTATTGTCTGCCTCGTGATGTGTGAGGGCGTACTTCGAGGCATCCTTAATGTGTGTGGCCTTCAAATTAGAGACCGATTTCTTATTTTTGATTTTTGGTCGCAAAACTGTTCCCAAATCGAGAGTTCCGGGGGGTCTGTGATCAATCCAACGCTCGGTACCAGAAGATAAAGAACGCCTGTGTCGAGGATTAGCAACTGGGGGCGCATTATTTGATGGCGTGCCTTCAGTTCCCATACTTCCAATGGTTTGAGGAGTACTCGACTTATTAGTATTCGAAGGATTGTTTGAATTAATACATTGGTTGGCCGCTAATGGAGTGCCGTAACCTCCATATTCAAACTCAGACCTCTTTTTCATAGCGTGGAGAGGAGTTTGAGTGCTGGCCTGACTGTCGATCCCATTTGAAGGCGCGTTGGGAGCATTGGGTCTTAACATTGCGTGTGAGGGATAAAGAATATCGCGATCTCTGAATAAGTCGAAGTCAGTGGTATCGGAGTTAAGTATTTTTCGAACCAAATCGATTTTATCCTTTGAGATCAACTGCTCTTTTTCCAGTTGACACTGTTTTTCGGCCAGAATTCCCTCGAAAATGGTTTTAATTCGTTCGCGCTCTGAGTCGAGCCTTTCCCTCATTTTTGTCTTCAAGCGCTCCTTTTCGAAATCAGAATTAGATAATTCTCTATTCTTTTGGTCCAAATCTCTTTCGGTTGTTTTTAAATGTCTTTCGAGTTCCGAAATCTTTTTCTGATAATTATCACAAACTCTTTCGTTTTGAAAACACTTGTTTTCATAATTCTTGAGCTGATCCTCTCTGGCCGTCAAATCCATTTGCATGACAGACAACTGTTGCTTCAAATACATGTTCTCCCTCTCCATTTCTGCCACTCTCTGGCGAACAATAAGTTCTAAGAAGAAACCCAACAATTGATTGACAAATAATTTAATGATAGAAATGCTTACGATTTTGTTTATGTGTTTCGAATTTTGATTCTTTGTTTCTCTTTCTCTGTTCTAAACATTCGAGCCATTCGGGAAATACTTTGTCATCTTCAGGTTCTTCGAGCTGTTCCATCAAAATAATTATTTAATATCTTTTGATTAGAATCAAACACTTACATAACAGGTAGGGAAAGGAGGGCCGATAACATTGATTGCGGCCAAATCCACTGCTCCCAAGTTTTCGTAAAACTTTGGTAATGTTTCGCGAAAATTAATTCGATTGATAGCCCGCGAAACCAACACTTCCTGTGAGTGTTCCGCAAATTTCATGACATGCTATCAAACAATTTGCTAAACATTAGACAACTTTAAAACAAAACCAAAAACAATTCATACCAGAGTCTCGTCGTAGTCATCAGCGGAAGGGTTGACACATATAACCATTTTAACCTTTCCTTCGCCTTCGAAATAGCTTTTGAACAAATGAGTCAATTTATTGTCGCGATACGGAACCACTTTATTAGCGCTATTCATTTGATTCTCGCGAAGAATTTCTATACAATTTCTCAAAGCCATTAGTGAGTTATTGATACTGCCGGCTTCCCTGAGTCGGTCCCCTGTATTTTTGGTGCGAACTGTCCGCTCACTTCCGGCCAAATCCACAATTGAGAGTTGACTTGTCATTAGAAAGCGATCGTCTTGAATGACTTCTGTTCCGCTGGAATCGATGGGCGCCTGCACTACACGGATTGTGAACACACTGTGGGATCGGCTCGACTCTGTGTTGAGATTTGTGTGAGCGATACGTCTTCTGCGAACACCTTTAATGAACAATTCGAAAGCTTCGTCAGCGCTCTTCACTTCAATTTCAGTGCCGGAATTGACAAACACTCGCTTTCTATTATCTTCACGCAAGACCTTTGATTGTGGCTGTCGTGTGATCTTAAGCGCATCCATTGATTCATCCAATAAGTCATAGATATAATTATTATATATTTCGACATAAGAGACGAAAATTGCGTAATGATTCTCACAATTGACGCCATCGATAAAAGAAGAGTCCCTCACTCTCTTATCCCATTCCTCATTATTTTCCTTCTTTTTAACTGACCGAGGTGTTTTTGATCCGAATGGTGTCGAAGGAGTCTTTGTGGCGACTCTTTCTTTCTGTTCTCTTTGCAATTGAAGCATAGCGTCGGGCGATGACTGAATCTCAAAGTGATTACATCCGTCGGGTTTGAACACATATTTGCGGCTCTGAAGGCGGTGTCGCTCCAGTGTACTGAAAAGAATATCTAAACTACGAGGAAGTATTCCTGGGTCTGAGGGCGTCCCAACAATTGTGAACGTCTTTCCAGAAGAAGTGATTCCATAAGTGAAAAGAAGTCCTTAAGAATAGAAAGAATGTTAAGTCAGTTTAAAAAATGGTAATTCAATTTTCAAATAAAAAGCGGTTAAAATGATTACCATTTTTGCCATTTATCAGATCCGAGACTAATGGTAGGGCTGTGCTCTCAAACAACTCTTTCTGTGATATGTTTTCGTCGAAGACGTGTTTGAATTTATAGAAGAGCTCTGAACGCGAGCCATTGGGTGGACACAGACGGAGCAGACAGGGGTTTGTCGGCACTTTCTGGACGGCCACCAAATCTGAAATATTGTTCAGAGGTCTCAATCGACAAAACACTTGAACCGGTTCTTTGTCTTTATTGTTGAAATTAGGTTTAGGTCGAGTGGGAGGACCCGTCTTCTTAAGTGGTGTTCTGGAAGTGGCATTTCTGAACAAACAAATAATTAAATAAAAGTTTACAAAACTAACCAGCATCACTTACACCGGACGCATTATTTCTCGTTATGGCACTCAATTGGATGTGATTAATGAGTAAATTAATGATTTCATTAAAATAAAATAAATAAAACGTTGAATCAATTGAAAGATAAGTTTAAAATGTTTGGAAAAAATGTTTGAATGAATGGTTTGTTTGCCTCACTTTCCGTTGAAATAATTCAAAACCAATCGCTTTGAGTCTGACTTCACTTCAAACAAATTACGTCACAAAACATTACACAAACTTTTACTCAATTCATAAGTTCAATGCGATAATCGTTTGAACGAATTACCAAAAATTTTTGAACCATAAAGGAATCGATGCCCTGGGACTGGATCTGGCTCATTCACTCAATTTTAATCATTGCTTCAAATTTTATCAATACTAATTGACACTTTGAGGGTTACTTACAGTAATTTACTGATAATTTTCATATAATTTTGAGATTATATCAAATAACTTAAAATTATGAACTATTGAATGAACAATATCTTAATTATATGGTGGCACTGCCACACCGCCCACTCCTCCACTATTGAAATCCTCCCAGGAATGTGGAAATATGCACAACCCTCCCTCGTTCAAGTAACTAGGATGAAAAAATGGCGCCTTCCCCTCCCCTCCCCCTAAATGAAAGCTCAGGTGAAGATGCCTTCAAAATGAGGTGATTTACGGATTTAATGGCAAATGAAAATCCGCCATCACACTACCAAGCTAAATTCTTTCTTGAAATTTGACCAAAGGCTTTGCTCAACTATCCCTAGAGCCCACTAGAGTTCCTCCCTATTATCCATCTGTTGATGAGGACCTCTTGTATAATTTTGGCAAGGCATGGCCAAGCCTTGGAAACCCAAGGATGAAACACCCGATTTTATCTACAAAATCCACCAAAAGTCCGAAAAATGATTGTCTGAAGAGTAAAGTTATATTTTTTACCGAAATTCGTGTTTAAATCGAATTAAAACTAATTTAAATCCCAATTCACCATTTTTAACCAAACTTCTCTATTCGAAAATCAAAAATGCCGAGAGCCTCTCTGTTAGAGCCTATTATCTGGGTCATGATTTTAAATGGTACTACCAACTTTTTAAACATATCTTTAACTAATTGGATGATTAAATCAAGCTGATTAAATTTAAATTGAACAAAGTTTCTAGGATAAGAACGTTTCTAATGTTGTGATTTGTCGTATCTGAAAGAGAAGATCCCGGGTATTATTGTCTTTACTCATGAAAACATTCAACATACTGTAAATTATATAAAAACCTTGATAATAATACTTTCTTTCAGCTAATTACGAGCTCGTGGGAGTTTTTCTAAATGTTTTGAGTCAGGCTTTTTATAAGTATATGATGACGACTTTTTTGAAGAATGGAAGATGAATTTCATTCCATATATTGAAGAAGTTTTTCCATATATTTGAAAGATTTCTTTTCGAGCAATATTTTGGTTTATTTCCAATAAATCATTTCATAAATAAATGAGTAAATTATTAAAACAAATGATTCGTCGCATAAAGTCATTGACATAACTGTCATTTAGTTCTTCGGATATTTTACTCATCGATCACTGAATGCTTAGCGAAGAGATTCTAAAACTATTTGAATGAATGACATATATTGGGATAACATCTCAAACTCATCCTCTCTTCCATTTATTATATTGTTTTGATTGAAACCATACAAAAACCGAGACCTTTGACTTTTAAGTATAGATAAAGCAATTGTCCATTTTATGTTAGTTTTTCAAATATAATCAAAGTCTGAAGAAGTATTCATCAATTTTGTGGCTTTATTTGAAAAATTGGCAAAAAAATAAAACCCAAATCTACACACAATTTTGGATTTCTTTTGAAAGAATTGGTGAATTAATTGAAAATACTCTTTCAGAACTTAAATGCATACATTACCATCGGTATTAAGAGAGTAATACAATGTATTGTCATATATACAATAATTGAGCTTCGATTTAAGAGAACCTGCAGTGCGGCCAAAATCATTCTCTTAAATTCTCTTATTAACCGAAATTCTC
>JAQGAR010000019.1:0-41065 GCA_034697865.1 Oribatida sp. | reverse complement strand
CAGGGATGCCCAAGGTACCCGACCTCAGGGGGGGGTCCCTCGAAAAAATTTTCAGGGGAGGGGGTAGGTGGGGTGTTTGAAAAAAATTTAGGGGGTGGGGTCGAAAGTCAAATTTTTCAGGGGGGGTTTTCGACCTATACCCCCCCCCTTGGGCATCCCTGGCTTAGCTTGAAAAATTAATATAATATTACAAATAATCTAAAAAAGATGGGAAAAGGTTCATCGATTTGTAGTGAATATGGTTTTAATCATTAATTTTAAAAATTATATTTTAAGAAAATGTCATTTTGGAGCCTCGAAGCGATCAAAAGTTTTAATTTTATATTTTTGTAAATGTTTTGACATCAAAAAAGCTATTTATTACTAATGATAAAGATGTCAAAAAATCCTACACTTCAGTGGAAAATAGAGAAAAATCTTTCGGTTCTTCCGATTTTGATAAACCTTTTGCCTAAAGCCTATTGTGAACTTTACCAAAAACACTTTAAATTTATTTTTAATCTAGCATAATCTCTACAACTAATTTAATTTATGTTCAGTTTTCGGTAAAATAATTTAATTTTAAAAGATATTTCCCAAATTGAAAATTGATTGAAAACAATCGATTCATTACTCAAACGTATATTTAAAGCAAAAAGTTATTACAAATGAAACTAATTTTTAAAAGTTTTATATTTATTCGCAAATAAATGAACCGAAAACTGAAATCTATTGTAAAATGCATTTTCTATTACAACAAAATTTATTTGAAAGCGACAAAAACGGAGTGAATATTCTGTTGAAGAAAAAGTAGTCATTATCTGTGACTGTTGTCTATTGTTATGCAGTGCTCTTCATATATCAAAAGCCAGCCTAAAGGGGAAATGAATGCTCTTAAACATTACAAAAACAGTCTCCGAGAACCTCTCCATTGCTCTCAAAATATCCTAGAATAGTCTGCTCATGACTTTGATAAAAAATGGTATCTTATTTGGAAAAATATTTACAAAGAAGTTGAAAAAATTGCAAACAAACAAGTTTTTAAATTCAAAGAAGGCAGCTCATGGGCAATCGGTCTTCATAGCAGTGATTGAATTCTACTAGATAATTTTTCATTTTGTACTTTGGCACCATAGAAAAAGTATGGTAAATTACTTCTTTCAATTTAAACAACTTGGAAATTAAATAATAGAATCATATTTGAGTATAGAATAATTCAGCGATAGCCAAGCTCCGAGACTAGGGGGTCTAGGTTAGAGGTCCGCGATTTTGTTTTTACAATAGCCAATTTAAATAAACGTTAATTTTGGTTAAATTTAGTTTAAATCCAATTAAAATCCACATTTTTGGTAATAATTGGCAAACATAATTTGCCAAGTTTTTTATTCAATTGTTCAAATTTTGAGATAAACTGCATAGAAAATACATTGGTTATTATTAAAAGATTGGGATAGTCAGATATGGAAGGTTTGGGGTTAATAAGGGATTTCGTCGACATCACTGTATATTTGAAAGACTTAACTGCAATGCAACTAAAATTTTAGCAAAGTATTTCTCACGCCATAAAGCATAAGCCAAGCTCATAAACCAATTCTTTTTTATTTCAACAAGAAAATTTTCAACTGCATTTTTAAAATGAATCGTCTATTAATCGGTTCAATGATTTTTTCATAATTTTTATAATTTTATAACGAATTTCATTCACCTTTATTATTTTGTTTTGAATGTGTTCTCAGTCCTTTCTTTAAATTAAAAAAAATGAAAAATTATTGTGTGTTTGTCTCAAACTTTTTTTTATAACATTTGAGTCATCAATGCCCAAGATAATCAGCTCTAGGTGGTCTTCGAGATATATCCCCTGAGCATCGCTGATTTCCGTCGATTCTCTTATACATGTATAAGTTCTTGAAATCAAGTATCTTAAAATTGCAAGTATGCAAAAAATTGTAGCAAGAATGTAGCATGAAAGAAAACAAGGTGAGGAAAATTTTCGGTAATTATTTTGATCATTGGGAGTGTTTGGGGGATTGCAGCAATTTTTGGAATTTTAGGGCTTTATAAATATCCACCTTTCCTGAAAAAATTTTCATTATGCCCATGAAGTTGATAACATTGCGCAACCCTGTTTAATAATCAAGGGCAAAACTCGCAAAATAAATCTAATTTAAAATTGAACATTAAAACATCCATTGGGAAATAAATTTGGCTTCACATTTGAATGTGGTAAACTTTGAGGAAAAAACAAATTTGTCGATCCTGAAACAAAACGATGAATCCCTTTGGACTGTATTGAAGACAAACCATAAGGTATGAGATATACATCAGAATAACAAAACTGATATCCGATTCATCAATTTTTTTGATAACCGATGAAATAAATGCTGACTCTTGTATTCCCTCTCTATAAGTAGTGTAATATTCTATGATCTCATTGAATCCATGTCTCATACTCTACAAAACAATCGTAGGGACTATCTACTCGTCCATCATATTTCCTCCTAGCGTTCCCTTTTCGTTCTGTATGTCCTCCTAAACAGTACATTATATTAGAGCTGAACTCCTAATTGAAATCAACGTTTAACGATATAATTTCCTGAATGAAGGGATTCCCCATTCGCTGTCAATAAGTCGAGAGAGAGAGAGAGAGAGAGAGAGAGAGAGAGAGAGAGAGGCATAAAAGTGTTTGTAACGATAACTTATTTGATAGGTTACAGAAACCGAATGTAAATCGAAGGGTATTTGTTATACAACCGATTCTTTCATCGATTCTCTCTTTACCGGAATGATTGAGGAGATATATACAGGATTTTAGGGGATTTGTGGCACTGAGACGCCTCCCAATGGCACCGGATATTGTTGTTGTGTATTTCAGTTATGATACCGTGATTTGAGAGCACTTTTATGAACACATATTAGAATGAGTGATGCCATTAATTGTACGGCAAATCTATGCCAATATAATCGAGTAAATCCCCGCCAATACTCCGAATGAGACAACAAAAAAAGATTCGACTCTAATATAAAGTGAAAGTAAAATATAAATTCTGTGATAACATTAATCACTTGTGTAAACACATAGGGATTTGTGTGCGTCTGACGGCTCTCACTATTATGCAACTAAAGTACACTCTTTTCAATTGAAAACATATAAATGATATTAAGAAGAGTTCGTATCCTTTAAACATAAACTCATTAAAAATTTCATTTTGTGAGAGATAACTCAACTATTATAAAGAATATATTTTAATTTCTTTCAGTCTTAAAGATTTTAATTAATTTAAGTCATATATTAAACCAAAGTTATGTCCAAATTTAAATCCAATTTTATTGAACCAATTGGTGACAGAAAAACCTCTCCAAATGTAATATCCATACAATAAAACCAAATCTATTCATATTAATAGACAGAAATAGCCAGACTTCTTTACTTAATGCAGGGTTCGCCAATGGGATCAGATCAAAAATCCCCTGACGGTGCTAGGATAGTAACCCTTGATCTACGCCCTAGTACCACGGTGACAAGTTATTTTGTAATGGAATTATTCTGGCTATATCTGGAAACTGGTAAATGGTGGACCTCGTAAGGTTTTGGTCATTTTCCTTAAAAATAGTTCCGTGTTTACAGCACATTTTGACCGTCTCCTCCATTAGCCACATCTGTAAATGGCTATACAATTGATTAACTGTCATTTGTTCTAATATAGAATATTTAATGCTAAAAAAGATATTTATTTTATTAATAAATAGACAATTAAATAGTGAAATACAAAATGAGAGCCAATTGTTTTTTTAAGCATTTGTTGAATGATATAAAGTTTGAATCGAAAAGAAGTTTTTAAGTCTTGTCGGTAGAATTTTGAGCTCAACTTTAGTTTAATATCGATAGTCATTAACGTCACTATAAATAACTTCATATGTGAGCCGTTTAATGATAGCCTCTTTTGTGAGTCTCTCACAGTCGGTCCTTCGCACTCACCACTCGATTGGAAGCCAGCCCTCCGTAAATTGGTCTCCAGAGATAAAGCTATGGAATAGGAAAAAAAATCAAACCATTCTATGTCTGGATATGTTTGGCCACAAAACTCATTCATTCAACTTTTAATATATAGAATCAAATATTTTGTATATAATTCTTTGATATTGTATTTTATGAGTCGGGGTTTCATTCAATTCAATGTTCACTCAGTTCTCAGATCTGTTTTTCTGCACTTGTGTTCTGTGCTTTGATGTTGAGCACAGACTTTAATACTGCGCTGATATTTAAGTTCTAACTTACCTCCCGGTGCTTACTATTCGGTGATAAATGACCGTATAGTCCATGCATTGTCTTCATTTCATACACACTCACACTCTATACTCAATTGTCGACTCGAATTACAAACATTCGTTGGAAACCAAAATTAAATTCTCTAAAAATCACTTTCAATTTTGGCATTCAATTTATATTCGAACAAACAATTTGCTTAAACATTATAGAGATTTGACTTGGTCAACTTTTTATGAGCTAATTTATACTTTTTCTCTAAAGAGTATCTATTTGTTAAGAGAGAGTAATATTATTTTAAATTTAAGAGTAGTTTAAACATATCTATGTTTAACATATTTTATTGTTGTTAAGAATATTCGGCAAACAAGCGATCGAATAATAATCGAGTTGTTATTCATTGCAAGCTTTCAAATAAATCTTATTTTCACAGAAACTGTTTGTTAGAGGAGTTCGGGGTTTGAATGTTTAACCGCTCAGAAGAGAGTATTTTAATGTGTAATTTAAAGGCTTAATCTAAATGACATAAATATAAATGTAAGAGTAGAACAGATAAAACATCTCATAGATTGTTATTATGGCTAATATTCTTTGTGTCGACCCATAACGTGATTCTGACTACAAATCGACTTATTTTTGAACATTTGATTCGCCATAAGAATCATTAATTAATGCTTTCCATCGAAAAGTAATAAAAGCTGTGTTGTGTCGCAACGAATACTTATTTTATGTGAAATATGGCTCATAGTCTCATTTCAAGTGATCAGTTGAGATGATTTGTACCCACAATAACTACTCATAAATTGCTTCTCAACTTAACTATAAAATCCAAAAAATGACAATAAATTATTCAAAATTGTTTTTACCGATAATTACTTTCAATCAATATGATTGCTATTTGGGGGTAAAGTGTGGCCGGTATCATTTCTCTTTATTGACTCCTTAACCAAAAGTCACGGTTTTGAATCCAAGCAAAACAGAAGAGAAAGTGATTGAAAAATAGTTGTGTTTTTGAGTTCACTTATAATAATGAAAAGAGAAAATATAAATATATTGAGTGACAAATTATATGCACATCTGTTCGGGCGGAGTAGTAGTCGGGTGGACAGTGGGTGTGTTTGGAGTGGTATCGTTACTAATCGCGAACCGCCAGCAAAATCCCAACAATTTATAGTTAATGTATATAATAAACTGATAGTATTATTAGTGGTAACAGTGGTTGGGATGAGTGCAGACAATCATCGCTTACATGGAAGTACTGACTCAACAAAACGTTATGTTATTATTCGATAAATATTGAACTAATGTTTAAATTAGACCAACTTTTTTGTCTGTAGTCGTCAGTGAGTCGTCTTTCTCTCTATATAATATATATTTCGGGGGCACTAATAGCGGATGTCTGTACATAAGAGCATAAGGGATGAGACCAGACTTTATTCAACGAAACTACTATTGAATCAATACGTGGTCTTTCCTGTGCTCTGAATTTACTGCTCGACAATACAATAAATTATGAAAAGTTCACAATTTGTCGGCTAATAGTTTTTGGACAAAAATATTTCTCTTGAAACAAGAGAACGTCAATCAATGTCATGGTTATTTTACATTATCCGATTACTCCAATAATTACTTACCAGGCTCAATTGATTACATATAATTAGATAAAAGGTTGTTACTATCCTATTTCCCGAATATTTCTCGAACCCATCAAATTAAAAATAGTTAATCAAAATATCATTTAATGATTGAACAATTAATTGTTATTTTCACAAAAGTTATGCATTCGAGACATGATTTTTGATTTTGATTCGACCAATAGTGCAATCAGCCCTATTATAGGACTATATTGAAGACATCAGTTCCAACACTGAAATCCTGTAATTGTTTGTTAAAGTTGAGATCAATTAAGTTAGAAATTGAATATTTAATTGAAATGAATTATTTAAATGATTGGATAAAAATTTATTGAGAATTGATTGCCTGTGAAGAGGAATAAAACAGAATTTGTGTGTTTTATAACCGCAAACATTTGAGGCCAACATTTGGCTGCAAAAACTCAATCGAGTGTATAGTAAAGGATAATAAGATTACAAACACCAGACCCGATATGAAGAGCGATAGAAAAGTTTCCGATTTTTAATGCAATCACAATAAAAAATATTCGACTCATTGTGTTGGAGAGGGTTTGTATCGACAGTTGATTTGGAACTAAAATTTTTGAATGAATAAAATGAGCGCACATTTTATAGTCGGTATAAATCTCTCGGGAAATAAAGTAAAGCTGGTATTTGTCCGAATCGATGCCAAAATTCAAACTTAATGCTCGACTGATCGAAGCCGTAAACTATAGTCATCGATGAGATAAATAGCGAAGAGAATTGTGTTTTACATTTGGGTGCTGTTCCCCACTAATGTATAGAGTATTACAACTATTAGCGGCTGTCCTGTCGTCGTATATGAAAAATTTACATTTAAAAAGCTGAATATTTTATTTGTTCAAACGTTTTGACTCACTTTCGATCTGAGTGTAAGTCAGCCGCAAATATGAAAAAAGTTCATTTCTACTCAAATCTCGGGTGTATTTCGACGATAAGAATCTCCGGTTACAAGTCATTAGAGAATTGGTGGCAAACCTTATGTCAGAACAAATTAATATAAATTATATCTCATATAAATGCTTTTAATATATTTTTGTAGTTTTTAGTAAAAATCTCGAATATTTTGATAAATGAGAACTAATCATAACTTTAATTATTTATCAATTTTCTCATTTCAAGAACATTCAAATCAATTTGAACATTGATTCTATAAGAATCCATTGAAAATTTTCATATGATTACATCTAATCTTTGCTCTTTTGAATGTTCCTTCTTATTTATTCTATTTTCCATGTTTTCACAAATAAAATTCCTATTCTGTGAGGAATATTTTTGATGTCCAAAAGTAACTTTTATTCATTTGTTTTTGTCTTTTCAGGAAATTTTATTATTAATATTTACAAACAAAGAGATTTTTGAAATCAATAGTCGAGAATAAATATCAGTTGAAATATGGGTCACAAATATTCCAATCGAATTCAAAGATAACTAATATTTTTATCAATTGTGGAATCGTTTCGGTGCAGTCAAACATATTGTAATATATCGTTGAATAACAGAATTTTTTATACAATTTTCTCGAATGACTCAAAGATCAATAAAATGTCAATAAAATTGAGTCCGCAATAAATGAAATGTATTCGAAACTATTAATAAATTTGAATGAAAGCATAGTTTCTAATCAAAAACACAATATTTACTCAAATATTCCAAACAAAAGTTCTTTTGTTATTTCATTGATTTGGATAGGGATGTGGAAATTTTGATTCATTTCCAACTAGATCATTCAGAATATTAGATCTTATAAATAATTATTGATAAAGAATTATTTTCATTAAATATTTTATTTATAGACATAATATTGGATTTTAATACAGAAAATGATTTTACAAGTATAGAGTGAAAACAATTATAGACAGACATCTGATGTGTTCGTAATCGTGAAACTCTATTTAATTAACTTTTATTCAATTATTTACTCTGAATTTACACATATTTTTACTTAAAGACTAGAAATTAATAATATTTTGAAAAATGTTTGTATCCGTAAATTGATTTAAATGTTAATTAACTACAATTGTTTGGAGACTAAAATATATCAATGGATACAATCATTCTCTTCGGCACATTTGATATGAGTTTTTACATTAGTTTGTGTCAAAACCAATATTTTGCGAATAGATTTCTTTCAATTATTTCAACACAAATAACAAAACTGTAGTAATATTTATAATAAGATACTGTTAAGTCAGTTTTATGAGGAATCATTTGTTTCGATAAATACATGAGTGAAGACAATTTCACTTTTGAACAAAACTGTTTGAAAAGGATTTAATTTATTTGATGTCAACACAAATGAATTAAATTAGGGCTAATGGAGGGGTGAAAGTCATGGAAATACTTGTCTCTAAAACGAAAACTGTTTCAAACATTTTTCGACATTCATTTCTGAAGTGTTTTATATTTTGTTAGTGAATTCAGTGAAAGCTAAGGCACTTTCCATTCCTTTCTCAACGAATTCTTGAATTCAATCTATAAGTTTTCGTTATTTTGTTCTAAAAATTGATTGTTTTGTTCTAAATTATCGATTGAAAGAGTATTGAAAACAAAAGAACCAAAAGTTTATGAAATTTAAATCAAAATAAATGCTTAAAACATTGGTTTCTAATTGTTTTGAAGTTGTGGTCATTTTTATCTCAGTTATAACCATTTGATGGATGAATACAAACAAAATAAAATGCAAATAATTTCTAAACTAAACATTTGAATTCTTAAACTAAGCATTTTTCAGATTTTTGAACCCAATCTTTGATGAAGGTTGTATTTTGAATGCAATTATTACAATACAGTTTCAATATTGCAATCAGTTTCGACGGCCCGTAACTGTTGCGAGGAAAAGTCACTTATCTTAGTTGAATGAGGTCTACCACCAAGGATGTTGATGCATCAAATGGTGTCCATATGCTGATGGCATTACATTCATATTGAAAGACGCCATTTGTGGCGGTAATTGAGACAATTCAGCAGCAGATAGATTTTGCAATCCATTGTGACCGTCCTGTCCTCCATGTACTTTCATCATAGAACCGGGCTGACAAGGTTTGCCATCGCGTACCAAAACGGGTACAGCCACTCGACGGGGAGATGGCAGTGGGTTCATATCCAGCCCTTTTTCTTGTCGGGCCCGCTTTGTTTTGTATCTATGATTCTGAACAGACAAATGTCTTTTTTAATAACACGGTACCTTATAATTAGATATAGGTTGATGTATGTGTTATGAATAATGTGTTACGATATGTTAAGTGTAATATTATGTCACCTTTATTTTGGCTGAAAATTGACTATATTTCAAATAACCATCTTTTAAATTGTTGTTTAAGTTTGCATTCTGTTAATTATTGACGAGTTTTGAGAGATTAATAATTAATATACGATAAATTATTTGCTCATTGAATGTGGTTTAAGCTAATTATTGCCGGTTCCCATTGGCGGCTCCCACATCACATAAACGGCAGAAATGTTTAATCGCTATCTATTTCTGATAATTCTATGTTTGTTGCGATTGGTTTGAATTGGATTTGAAATATAAAGAAATAACAAAGACTTTAAATACGAATGTCTTCTGATATCTCAATATTTGTCTTTTCTTTTTTTTTTGAAACCAAACCAATGAAATATTTCTTTACTTTCAGTCTATTTCTATTGAATTGAAACCTATCGTGTATTTATTTGTTATCTGGAAAATTCTTTGAAACTAATATTCAGTGTTTATCACAAATAGACTTTGATTTCTTAGTTTTCTTTCAAAGATTCTCTCTTTTCTGGTTTCGATCATAAGTTGAGTTTCGGAGTTAGAGGTTATATAAATGTATTTAACCTATCGTTTCATAGCGTGATTTCAAACAATTCAGTGATTAGCCCACAACCGAACTGTCGTCAAATATTTCTTATCAGTAAATTCTTCCAATTATGAAGGAATCAATTTTTCTTTTTGTTTGATTTCTCAATTCTTTTGAAAACTTAACTGATTTCAATAAAATCAGTGTTTTGTCAGCAGATTATTTGTGATCTCTTTATAAATCACAGAAATTATTTTACCCACAAAAACATTTATCTTTTTTCTATTCTTTATAGATTTAATTTGAAAAACAAGTTCAATGCAAAAGTTAGATTGTTCAAATGTTCTGTACGAGTTTGAAATTGGTTTGAGTGAATAACAGGCTAATCATGTTTGAAAATGAAGTTCAGAGAAATTACCTGAAACCAAATCTTGACTTGAGTTGGTGTAAGTCTTATAATGCTGGCCAAATGCTCCCTTTCAGGAGCTGATAGATATCTCTGTTGTCGAAAACGACGCTCTAATTCATAGGTCTGAGCCTTGGAGAACAAAACCCGTCGTTTCCTCTTTTTAGGCGTTTGTTCGCTATTAGCCGTTTGTGAGCCATTGCCGGCCGACAAACCATTATCTCCGTCATTCATTTTAGATGATTTCCTAATTCCGATCATGTCTTCAGAATCAAGATCTTCAATATCACTGTCACCGTCAACACTTAAATTACTGTCTGAGTTAAATGGACTGTCGGGTGGACTGATTTGATTGTTTGAATGCGAATTACTGCGAATCGTTCCGTTGCTATTAATTACTGGTTTTGTCTCAATTATATTTGGACTCATAGTAGAAGTTGGAGACAATACTGCGGTATCGGTTGGAAGGGCCGGAGAAGTATGTTGTGGAGATGACACGGCTGCCGGGGGATCACCCGATGCTGACAAACTGGCTGATGAGGTCGATGATAGCGGCAAATGGTTAGATAGTTCAGGTGCTATTTGCAAAGGCTCGAGGAAGCGACTTGTGTCCAGACCCACCTGATTGAGTGGTGCTATAGTTCAATGCAAACAACCATTTATTTAATAAAGATTTAGTAGAAATCATTGTAAGAATAATATAAAATTCAAGAATATTAAGGAGTGTTAGTCAATGGTATGAAGTGCTGTCAACTTATACTTCGATTGCATTTTTTATTTGAAGTAGTTTTCAATAAAACTCTTATATTTTAAGTCTATTTGCAAATATTAGACTATGTTTTACACTGAATCTCAATCGGTCTGTCCTCAGACTCGACAACACCTTTAAATTGGTGTTAAAACATCTGCAATATTGGCCTCGGATTAACAGAACAAGAGAAAAAAATAGAAGAGAAAAGCGTTTTATTTTATATGACTGTGTGGACAGCTGTCCAAATATGAGTCTCAATTTCGGACACAACAGAACAATAATGAGTATTCGTTTGTATTATATAATTATCAATAAATATCTTATATAAAAGTTAAGGCTTTGAGTAACGGATTCTTTGCGACCGCTTTTCTCTACATCTGTTAAAACTGAGAAATTAGTCAATACTTACGTAATTGCGTCGAATAAGTAAACATATCGTATGGCGGCAGACATCGGGCGTATGGGTTATCACAAATGCCTGGATTATAGTATAGCGCGGCTGCCGTCGGATGATAGCCAGATGTAGTAGTGCTCGAGGGTAGATCACCGCCAGTTTCCAAAGCGGATACTCCAGGCGCACCATTTGTTACTGGACTGCAATTAGAACTGTTAGCACTCTTTGCCTTATTATTTGGCAGCTCTAAGATGTCTCTAACACTAAAGCCAAAAGTTTTAGCGTCTTTGACGGCACCGGCGGCCGAACTATTCGAAGCATTGCTTAACATTTTCATTATTGACAGTACGTTCATAGCATAGGCAGACGTCGGACAATACATTCAGTCTATTATTTATTGCAATTTTATATTAAAACAATTCACAACACATTTAAGCAAATCATTTAATGCAGTTATCAGTCTTTTAACGACTAAATTATCATTAATTTGGTTTTAGGGGTGAGTCGAATACACTTAAGAATAGAGTCCATTGAATATTATAAGAGTATTTGTGACATAACTTCATGCAAACAACGGATCCCAATATTTGAAGATTCAAAATGTTATAAATTTTTAGTTGAGATTAAACATTGAACTAATATTCATGTATTCAAATGACAATAATTCAGTGAACAAATAGACGGAACATCACTTTCCGCAGCGACACAACAGAACACTTATCTGATGGAGAGGTCGACTCAAAAAAACTTATGTTCGAAAAGATTCACAAGAGATGAGACACACATAAGACCAGATTTTTGTGTAAAAAGTGTGAAAACACAGAGCAGTACAAAACCGGTGCAAAATTTGATGCCCGAAAAAATAGGAGGAGAACTATAAGTTTGGAGCGGATTGAGAGCCAAACCCACTCTTAAATTCTTCTTTTCTTTTGGGATCAATTTGTCATCGAATACCTGCCCCTCTCATCCATGTCGATTGGGTGCTTCATCGGCATAAGAGAGGGGAATCGAACAAACACTCTGTGCACACAAACCCATACAAATAGAATGAGAGAGAAATGGCTTTTCGAGAATCCCCTTATATTTTATTCTTTTTATTGTATTCTTCTGAATGTTAGGCATTCAATATCTTTGCCATATATTCGGGAATTTGTGTTCTGCTCGACACCAGAATATAAGCCGATCGATATATTAAGCACCGATTGGGCAGCGCTTGACATCCAAGCTGTATAGCTAAGAGTGGCACTGCATTGGATGGCTCTCGACTGGATGTGTGCCACCCTCTCCACGTTCAAGAAGATGCTTATTCGCGGAACAAGTACTGAAGAGAGCGTTTTTGAGAGTATATGTGCGGAATATGTGTGGAGACGACTCTCACAAACAGCCTCTGAGTGCCACTCAAAACGCATGTACCGAACCATCACATCGAGTGCGTGCCAACTGCTCAAGAAGTGAACAACTCTACTCTACACTCTCTCCTACCGCTCTCTCATCCCTCTCTCATTGCTCTCTCATTCTTAAACTCTCATCCCTCTGTCGGTAGTCCCTCTCTTCAACTCTCATGTTTGTGCACTTCTTTTAGAGCTACTTAGGCTCTGCTCCTTAAACTTGAGAGCCCAGTGCAGGTCTCAAATAAGAAATGGCGGCGCAAATAAAGTAACGAAGTTTATTACCGCTTAACTTGTTTTGTAGTTTGAATAAACTTTTATTAGAGTACTGCCCTTCAAATACCTATAAATTATAATTTCTTTTCTTCTTTTCTC
Organism: Oribatida sp.; assembly: GCA_034697865.1. Classification (NCBI taxonomy): domain Eukaryota; kingdom Metazoa; phylum Arthropoda; class Arachnida; order Sarcoptiformes; species Oribatida sp. Next base: position 28,071 of record JAQGAR010000019.1, on the reverse strand, counting down.
TATCGTCACCAAAAACTTTTTAACGGAAGTCAGTCTTAATTTGATTCATAATTATTTTATTTCTATTCATTTATAATTTATTTTAACTTATTTTGATTGAATTCATTTTAAATCACAGACAAAGGTTTTGAAATTTTTAAAACCGAGGAAAATCAAAAAATTTTCCAAACTTTTTTTTAATTTAAGAAAAGTCAAAACTAATAAAAATAAGTTCGATGAGAATTTATAAGTAATTACAAGAATAATTGAGAGTCATTTGAAGAGTAATTGACAATCGGAACACTTCTTGGTTAGCACTTGTATTGTGGAGTATGCGATACAACACACTATTAGAATACTTGACAATTGTTGAGATTTTCAATTGTTTTTATGTTAAATAAATAATAAATTATTCTCCGATTATATGATTATGACTTTTGGATCATTTGATGACTTTATTGCTCTAAGAGTTGAGGAGTTTTTGAATAAACCATTAGATCATTAAGTCTTATAATTTATAAGTATTCTCAAAAAGTTTGAGTGTCTTATAATAACTTTTATACTTCGCTGTGAATTGTGTTTGACGGGCAATACTCGAGTACTTCTGTTGAGTCGAGACAAGTCTCAGCACTTGAATCAGAGCTTAAGTTTCGAAGTTATTTCAAGAATTGCTTTTTAAACACTACCTCTGAATCAGAAACGAAATCATAATTTATTGGGACTTAAATGTGTGGATCTATGAGATTAACTAATTTTACGATTGATTGACATAAATAAAGATTTCTAGACTCAAAACAAATACTTATGGAGCTCTTAGTGAATAATTGCCATGAACAACTTTTATCTTACATTAGTTCTTCGGCACGATTTTTGTCCAAATTTTTTGGTAACCGCTATAAGAGAAAGCAAAAAAATATTTGCGCTTCGGATCAACTGAATATTGTTTTTTGCCTTTTTTATGGTCTCAGTCACACCTAGGAATTCCACTTAATTTATATTATCATATATTTGTCAAACTTTTAAATAATTAAATAATCTAGATACCATGCAAGTATTGATTCATATTCAGTGTATCCACATTATTGTCAATCTTAAGTTAAGATCTTAAGATTCTTAACCATAGGTGTCCAAGCTCGGCCGACTCAGGGGGATTTAGGGGTGGGATAAATTGGCGGCCAAAAATCCGCAATTTTGCCGTAAATTCACTGATCTTGGAGATTTTAACCGAATTTTCGGCTAAATTAGGCCTTAATTCAGTATAAATTGTCCTTAATTCGGTTTAAATAATGTTTTCACGCCTAAATTACCGAAAAACCGGGAAAAATGGCGGAAAACTTTTTTGGTGAATTTCTCTAGGGAGGATTTTTTGCCATTTTGCCGGCTTTGGACACCTATGATCTTAACACACTCGAAACAAAGAACTTTACTGGAATTTATACAATTTTCATTTTATTTTGAAGTCTATGAAATATGTTTTCACTCAAACAAATGCAATAAAATCGATCGAAATTAAGGACAAATTATTCGATTTTTAAAAACGAATATAAAATAAAATATAACATAAAAATATACCCCGTCTACTCTAACACAACACTCAGAGAGAAGATAAGGCCTTAACTCTAAGAATTTAAAATAATTTTGGAATTTTTAGAGTTGCCTTCAGTTAAACTGGATCTATAGATTGGGGCACTTTTCGGAGCTGTTAGACTGCATGTCTCGTTTTGTTATGAATTCATGGCTCGACTCATTTGAACGCATTTTAAGAGTCAGACACATATCACCACTAAGTAATAGTATCAGTAGAGTGTCTGACCCCTCCACTCCTCTGACTCTAAACTCACAATAAAGATGGTTAAACACAGAATGGTATGTGCGATGTGTGTGTGTGTATGTATGTGTGTGTGTGCAGGTGTGACTATGTGACCTTTATTTGTCACCTACAGGATTTTGCCCACATTTTAAATGAAATAGTCAATCGATTGATAAGTAAAACGGTTCAATCAAATACTGTAACGTGTAAACGAGAAAGCAAGAAATTGAAGCGAGAAGAATCAAAGAATTTATGAGCATTCCCCCTGAGCAAATTATTCTCTTTTAATGAAGAAATATTGGCTTTATACTTGTTTAAATTGATAATTTGGTAGAGAATAATTTTGATGAAAGTTCAAAGAAAAATGTTCAATTGGTTGGTGTTTAAGTTTGGGTTTAGGTAAGGAAAGAACTGACAGACCTAATAATCTTTAAAACTTATGGGGGTAAATGTAGTGTTTTTTTATTTGATGCGAATCCTTGTTTTTTAATTGCATTTATTTGAATACTTCGCCAATATTTGGATTTGAAGACAATTTATAAAAAAAACTATCGAGAGCAATCGAAAACAAAACATTGAAAACACATAAAATATTACCGAAACACAAAATGACACAAAGAAGGAGGAACGAATTAACATTGTGGCTGGGCGAGGGGTTTTAGTGTGCTTATTTGTCAGGGCAACCCGACCCCCTTCTACACTAGAAATATTTTGAAAATCGAAGCGACAGATTTTTTATAAAGTCGAAAAAACTAAAATATTTTAACATTAGGTCTATGGAGAAAAAAATATATTCAAAAAATTTTCTAGACCCCTACCCACCACTCTAAAATTCTGAAAACTTCCCCATAGACCAGAATTATTACCATGAAGTTTATAGGAAAATTCGGTTGTGGAGACCTCATAGGTTTAGGAGATATAGACATAAATCGAAAAGTGCATTTTGAATCCATGTTTTTATCAAAAATAGTAGAAATTCGGGTTTAAACAAGATGTAAATAAAACCTTAATACAACAAACACCAATCAACATTCATCTAATAGGATTTTGGGCTAATTATTCGAAAATTCGACCATTTTGTTTTTAAAGTCGAAAGTCGAAAAAGAGAAATATTTAAAAGTATTTATCCAACTAATAATAATTTGAGCATGGGTCATCAAGTTGTAAAGAAATCCTCTTTCTTCAAACAAGTTTAAAGGCGAATTTCTACCATTTTCGATAAAACATGGATTCAAAATGCACTTTTCGATTTATGTCTATATCTCCTAAACCTATGAGGTCTCCACAACCAAATTTTCCTATAAACTTCATGGTAATAATTCTGGTCTATGGGGAAGTTTTCAGAATTTTAGAGTGGTGGGTAGGGGTCTAGAAAAATTTTTGAATATATTTTTTTCTCCATAGACCTAATGTTAAAATATTTTAGTTTTTTCGACTTTATAAAAAATCTGTCGCTTCGATTTTCAAAATATTTTTAGTGTAGAAGGGGGTCGTGTTGCCCTGACAAATAAGCACACTAAAACCCCTCGCCCAGCCACAATGTTAATTCGTACCTCCTTCTTTATGTTTGTCTTACAATTTATAATCCGAACAATTATTGTCGTCCAACGATAAGAGAGTTCCCGTTTCATGAGATGACAAACTTGAGAATGAGTTGATCTGTTGGTGATGGTCTAAATATGCGGAACTACCATTTAAACCACTATAGTCTTGTTCGTAATCAGTCCATCGCTCAGAAGTTGAATACATATTTCAAGATTTTCTTTTGAATCACTTGGAAAAATTCTTTATTCAAAGAATAATCGACTTCAAAATTAAATGAACCCAAAAAATACAGAAAAATAAATAGAAATCTAGTCTTTCAAACTATTAATTAAATTTTTCGATATTTTCATTACGAATAACTTATTGATTTTTCATCGATAGAATTGACTTTTTTCACTTTTCCATAATATTGAAGAAACTTTGTCTGAAAAGTAGAACTGAGGACTGACTATGGCTTCACTTCCAACAAATTGTGGTTAGAGTTATCCAAAGCCAAACTTTTCTGATATAAAGATTTTTTCTGCTCTTACTTAAAAGCCAACAATTGATATCTCAATTCTCTTTACTCTCTGGGCTTTCGTTTAACTAATACTAACGGAGAGCTATGGTTATTATCGGAGACACCGATTATATGTCACACAACAAACAAACGGCAAAATTAAAATCTGAACATAAGTTACAGTACAATAGATTTACAATTGACGTCCGAATATATCGTATGTTTTCTTTAGGCCAACAAAACAAACATTCAAAACAAAGACAGGACAAAAAACATAGACAAATCCCACTAATATTCACTGAATTTTATTTTACAAATCAATTAAATATTGAACTGAAATCAAAATATTTTTGCTTTGAATCATCTGATAAGAGAGACTTTGGTTCAGATTTATTAACAGATTATATAATAATTTAATTAATGAAATTTCTCATTGTTTGCCTCGACTTATGACCGTTACTTAAAAGTTTGTTTTCACGTTATATAAGCTTTGCTTTTGTAAACTCTTCGCATAAATATTATATTGTAATCAATAAAACCTATAATAAAACCAATAATTATTAACGACTTTAATAATGCGTTAAAAGTAGAGATGCAATGAATAAATTGAGTTCAATATTAAATATTATTGATATAATCTTTGATACTTTGTTTGGTGATGGTCATTTACCAGGGGTCACCAATGGGGGGATATTTCACAATATCCCCCCTAAGCCGGAAAAATTGGACAAAATCCCCCCCTGAAAGCGAAAAGCTGGAGGCCCCCCCCCTAGAGAAATTGGCGAAAAAAGTGGTAAAATTGCCGCCGCGCGCAGCGCGGCGGCCATTTTTTCCGATTTTTGGTAATTTAGCCGTGAAAACAGGCTTAAAACATGAATTAAGTCCAATTTAAACTGAATTTAGGCTTAATTTAGCCGAAAATTGTGTTAAAATTGCCAAAATCGGTAAATTTAAGGCAAAATGGCGGATTTTTGGCCGCCATTTTATCCCTCCCCTATTCCCCGGTGAGCTCGAGACGAAAAAATACCCTCCTAGATCCCCCTGAAATCGTTTTGCTCGGTGACCCCTGGTCATTTACCAAATATTCATATGACTAAGAAGAGGGATCCGGGATCCCCAAGCTTGGCGACTCCAGGGGAGATCAAGGGTGATTTTTTTAGAAAATTTGGCCAAAAAATTTAAGAAGATCATGTAGGTGATAAAATGGCGGCATTTTGGCCATTTTACCGCTAAATCCGGTTTAAATCCAGTTTAATTAGTTTAATTTAGCTAAAACCCAGTTTCGGAGACCATTTTGGCCAGATTTACCGAAAAATATTTCTGCCGCGCGGCAGCAATTTTTTCTAAGTGGGATCCTCACCGCACAGGGGATTTTCCAAAATTTTTGAGTCAAGGCGTTTTTTGGCTGACCCCCAAAAAAGGGGAAAAAACAATTAAAAAACCACAAAAAAACTCGCCTCGCTCCGTTTGGCGAAGGGAGGGGATAAATGCCAATTTTCCCGTCACAGGGGGATTTTCCAAAATCCACCCTTGGCGATGTCTGCTATTTATGAATTAATTAATATTAAAATTTGGTTCTATAATAACAAAATCAGCAGAAAATCACGTGAACTGATTAAACTTATTAGAATTGTTTAATCAGCGTTTGATTGATTAGAACCACAAATTCATTTCATTCTTATTTGAAGAAACATTAGTTGAGGAAACAAAAAAAGAATCTATTGATTCCTTGATAAAATTAACTCTATTTAGTTTATATTATAATTAAATTCAGAGATTAATTTATTTAAAAATATGTTTTTAAAGTTACAGTTAGTGTACTTTGTATTCTTAGAGGAGTTATTTTTTTGGAGAAAAGACTTGTGATAGAAAAATGTGCGGATATTCCTATCTATTCCTTATTTGTGAGTCTATATAAACAGTATATTTACTCAAATTTGTTGTCATATTTAAATAAAGTAAAAGATTTTTAGAACAAATAGAAGATTGCTCTGATAGGCGTGACTCCAGAAATAGTCAAGATGATTAGAGAAAATAGTCTGTGTAGAACCAGAGCACTTTCTCTTAAAAGTTTTACAATTTGATCTGAATGTAATATGCTTGGTATATTTAACAATTTTGTTCATTAACTTATATTATTATAATATTATTATAATGCATGGTGATTTCTAACTAATGGACAACAAGTATACAACTGCCTCCTTGTTCATTACTGGTCTTTGAGTCTGAGAAAGAAACACAAATTCCATGCAAACATCTAATCTATCATTTCCGTTATTTTGCATATAAGTTATAGAAGAGGCCAAATGTTTTGATTATTTTTGGCTATAATTGATTTGGAAATCACTTACTTGTCATTAAATTAAATTTTATGCTTACAAATGATATTCAATTTTAAGGTATGAGAGTTATGCATGAGTCACCAATAGGGGGATATTTCACAAAATTGGACAAAATCTCCCCTGAGCACGAAGCGCTCAGGCCCTCCCCTAGAGAAATTCGTGAAAAAAAGTGGGAAAATGGATCGTAGATCCCCCAGAAATCGATTTCATTGCCGATCCCTGCACTTATGACAGAAAATCTCATACATCAGCGATGAGCAAGGTGGATTTTCAGAAAATCCCCCTGAGGCTGGAGAAAGTTTAGGCCCTAAACCGTTGAGAAATAGGAGTCTTCGATTTTGCGAAGTGCGGCGGCCATTTTTCCGCCATTCTGTCTTTAAATATCAGAAATGAACCAGATTTAAGCTTAATTTAATTCAATTAAGACTCAATTAAAGCTATATTTAACCGAAATTAGAGCGACCAAGGGTAAATTGTGGACAAAATGACGGACTTCGTGTACTTCAGGCCGCCATTTTATCACCTACCCGACCCCCTGAGGTCGAGTCTGAAAATCCCTCTGAATCCCCTTGAGATCGCGGACCAAGTTCATCCCTGCTCAAATATTATTATTGAGTTCATAAATAAACCCATTAAAAAATTAAATTGTTTATTTAATGTATCTTGATGAAAGTATTGCATGCTAGATTATTCTTGGTTTTCACTCTTAATCATTAGTTGTTTGGGAGAAGTAATTCAGAAATTCTAGAAATATAAATTTTCTCAAATTTTATCGAATTTAAGTCTTATTTGTTAACAGAAAAGAAAATTATTGCAATCGTTGTACCGTATTACCTCGTATTAAACGGCATGCAATGAAAAAATTTCTTGTCCTTTGTTGGAAGATATCCACTCAATATTTTGTTCTTCCATTGGCAGTGGTAAACTTTCAAACAATTTATAAAATACTTCTCAACTGTTCTCAACTATTAATACATATTAATGAATGTGAAAAACGAAAATTTGAATGAAATTATGTTATTTTCCATCTATTTTATTCACATGATTCAGATTTTAAAGATAATTTTGCACTTTAGGCCAATTAACACTTTTCTTCACTTTTAGTTTTAAATGATTAGGCCAATTCATACCTCTAATTTTAATCATAAATGTAAACAAAAAATAAGCTTATAAGCTGATTAGGCCTTTTAGGTCTTAGGTATTTTCGGATACGACCAAAAATAAGACCTTAAAAACTGAATGAAAAGCTTATCAACGTTAATCCTTTATCTTATGACTGAATAGCTATTTAATGTAAACAAAATCTTATGACTTGAAGTTTAATAATTAAAATTTTTCGTATTAAAATTTCAACTGAAAACTTGAATTTTTTCCTCGTTTATTGTGGCATGCCACTAAACCCGGGGTGTAAGGGCAGTATCCTCTAATTCACTTTATAAGGGCATGCCGTTTAATACGAGGTAATACGGTAAATATTAAATAATATTAAGAATAAGTAGAAGCAATTCAACATTGAATTTGTTAATATGATTGTGGTTATCATTAAAATTGGACTCAAATTAAAACAATGAATTGATTAAAACTCATTAATATTTTATAAGAATTGATATGCGATTCAAGTTTACATTTGTTTGAAAAACCATAATATTTCGCTTTTGAATTTTCGAATTGTTTGCAAAATGAATAGATTATAAAATTTTGAGGTTTTGGAGGTTTTGGAGATGAAAAGAATAATTTCAAATACTTTGGTTTGGATTGTCGTCCAAACAATAATAATGATATGTTATGAAAATCGTTTGTATTGTTATTGGGTTTAAGTGATGATAATCTGATGATTCGTCATCTATTGCTTTGCTCTTGTTTATCCCTTGAACTGATCTGCAATACAACTGTTGTGTTACAGTGCCTAACATCTGCGTTGAGTCCAATGAAGCGTTGCTTAACATTTGAGTTCATGTTATGATAGGAGAGACACAATGTATTTCTATTAACCAAAAGAGCACACAAAAAGCCAAACTCTATTAGCATTAGGCAAATAATGTGCTCAAAACCATTTGATTTGTAAAACTTAATTCTCTGTGACAGTACTGCACACCATTTTATTTCTATTGTTCATTCAGTGGCGTAGACTATAATTTGTCAGCATGAAGGTTTGTGAATTGTTTTTGGTTAAAACAATACAACAGGTATTAATTATAATCAACCTATGCTTTTGAGTAAAATGAAGAAAAGTTGACTTAAGCTTTAAGAATGGATGTAATTGATTGATCTGCACAAGTTTCTCGGTACTACACTACAATAATTGAAACAAACGAATGCATTTTCAGATTGTTGTTATTTCTGTTGTTATTGTTTAACTGTTGTTACAATTTATGTCTAAATTATGTTATTAGGGAAGGAGTGTTTCCACAAAACACACAATTAATGGAAAATGTGACCAATCCTTCACTCAGTTTTCAGACAGTTTAATTAAATGTACCCAAACAATAAATAAACTTTTTTTTTGTATTTATAAGGATTGTCTAAAATGATATTCACTGATTTAATTCTAAGAAAAAATATTTATTTTAAACAAAAACAATATTTTTTGAGGATTTATGGGCACAAATAAAAGACCTTAAAGTCATATAAAGTTATATTCGACTAACCCTTCAAAAGGAAAATCCGTTTACAAGAGACTGATAAATTTACATCTGCAAGATGTTCTGATTAACCTCAAATTAATTTTTCAATTGGCAATAAATTAACGCATAACAAATTTAGAATGAAGTTGTAAATTTGGGAGACCTTACACATTTCTTACTAAAAAAAATAAATAAAAAAACTGTTGAAAAGAAAATTGGGAATCGACTAATAAAACAGAACATTCATTCCATTGTTTGAAAAACTGATATATTTATGGATTTGTTATATTAAGCCTTATATTAGGAAAACCAAAGTTATTATATGAGAGTAGAACTCAATTGTATGGAAAATCGTGAGTCAAGTCGCGACTTATATTGAGTGCATATTAAGACCCGATCCCATTGACCAAAATTTACTGAAAAATAAATTTGAATCATTGAAATATTGAACAAAAAGAATCGCAAGTGTATTGAATCGTTTTGATTGTTCTCATAAATAAAACTTAGTTTTCCAGACATTTAACTCTTATATCAACCAATGAATCAAACCAAAATAGCAAGCTCATATAAGGCAGAGGAATAATTGGACTGAGAGTCACAATGGCAGTGCTTAGGGTGAGCCGCACAACCTTATATTAACTTGATTCTGACCCCAAACCTTATCGACATGAAGTTCTCTGTCATCGAGTTGATATATGTTTCAGTTCTGAAACATTTTCGCAATTTTTCTAAACATATCTCAAATTTATTGATTTTGACACAAACGCAAAGTTTTATTGTCATATCGTACGTGTCGTATGAGTGGTAGTTATTCTGTGCCCGTATTTGTGTTCTACTGATTTGACGACACAATTGCAGACATTATTAACTTATGTGGTTTGACGTATGAGATGTGCAAAATTGTTTGTCGTGACCGGAAATTTTAAAACATGTCTTTATAGTGGAAACACTGAAACAAATTCAAAAAGTCAGACAATTGTCTGCTATCAGAGCGACACAACATTAGACTGATTCAGAAACCAAAATCGATTTTGTTATTCGTTGAGTCGAAGTAATCATTATGTTTTTTTTATTATTATAAACAGGGATAAGCAAAGAGGTCTCTAGGAGGTCTAAGTGAATTTTGGACACTATGGAGGGTCTAACAAGAGTATCTTTGTTTTTAGGCCTAAAATTGGAGGTTAATTAGCCCTGAATCCAGTTGAGTCAGTCCTGTTAATTATGGGTAAATTTAGTTTAAAACCGATTCTTTTCGGGGAAAATTGCTATTTTAAAACTCCCCCTAAACAAATACCCCTAAAACCTGTATGTGTGTCAGCCCTGGACAAGAGCACCAAAAGAATTAAATGAGCTTATTAAAGTGAATTATACATTGTATATAATAAATGTAAAAGTATTGAATGTCAATTAAATTTTCATTTACATTTCAGAAGTGTAAATGAGAATCTGTACTAAACATTTCTGATAGGTTTTAAATTTAACTTGTTGATAATTAATCTACATGCATATAAGTTAGTAAGCATTGATTTTGTTTGATTCAAACACTCAAATGGAATCAGAAATAAATAAATAAATATTTCGGCAATTTTTTGATTTATCAATGAATGAATTGAACACAAGACTGAAGAGAATGAAAAGTAGAAAATGAACGCAGAATAATAAACATGGGTTTGGGTTAAGTCTTGTCGGCAACACATTTATGAGAGAACACAACACTTTGCTGTTCATTAGGGACGTGACACTATTGCTTAAACAGTCAGTGCTGACCATAATAGAGTGCTAAATGAAGAGACAAAATGTCACTTATTCTATGCTCTGAACACTTTTATTAGGACTAAAGTATGAGTTAGAGATCCAATGGGAAACTGGAGAAACATTTGTTTCAATCGAGTAATTGATTCACTTTCGAGTCTATAAACTACTAGCAATAAAATAACTCCGTATTACACCCATCCTTTGCTTTAAAAAATGTCATTGTCGATCAACATTTATCCTGTAGAAATTAAAATTAGGTGAAAGGAGAGAGAGAGAGAGAGAGAGAGAGAGAGAGAGAGACTCTTCTGTATGGATAAAATGAATTGAGAGATCACTTGAAATCAGTAGGAAAATCTGGATTTTATATTAGAAGAAATCAATGCAATACTAGTTTCAGTCATTGCATTCATTCCCTTCGATGTGATATGATTGTGGTATATGTGCAGTGAATGACTGTCAGTGCAGTTCAATGCAATGTTTTGACGCTCGGATGGCATATCAGAGGCATAGCGCTGACCGCAGCACACAATTCAATATAACAATACGAAAGCAGACAATCGGTTACATTAAACATACGATTCCCTCAATTCTGTGTCTTAACGCTGGATTTAATCTGCGAATCTGACGTTCAACACATATAAAGCTGATAATACACTCATTCTGCTCTTCCTGTGGAAGCACTCCTATCTATACAATTGAATTGATTCCTTCTGTACACAATTGGACTCATTTTTTCTATTTCTGTTCTTATATTGAATAGACTATCGATTTATTGCTCGAATTTCTTCATTCAAATTGAATGCAATCTTAAACAGAGTCGAAGTAAATCACAATAAAAGGGGTTAATGTCAGCAAATGAACTGTAAATTTAGTTTATTTGAGATAATACATATTTTCTATTTGTACTTACATTGTACAAAATCAAACAAATAGTTGTTAGGTTAAAAGGATGAGATTAAAGATGAATTACTGAAATATCTTTTAATTGTTCTTAATTTATGATATTTCACTCAGACAATAATAAATTTATTGCATTTTCTTTTTGAAAACCAGAGCTGAAACTTTCTCCTTGATTGAGTCTTTGCCTCATGGTTTGGTATGTCCAGGTTCACTTTAAACGTATACATATAAAAAAAAGCAATGCTGATCAAAAGATAGGGTCAAATTGTATGCGAAGCATATAATTTGAATACAATACTCGAATCCTATTGTGTCTCCATTACCTCTTTTACACAAAAATGTTTGTATGACTGGTCAGACCTATCAATGAGTTAAAGAATTCCATAAATCCAAACCTCTTTCCACATTCGAGTCCTGCAAAGAATGCAACGCTAAAGAAGTTATGTATGTTTTCCTACAAAAGGTTTTCGGTAAGTCTTCTTTTGAAACCATTTGATTTGGAGTTTTCGAAAATATTCGTAAATATTATCGAATTTTATTACGAATAAAATAAAGATCTTTTGATTAAATAAATTTTACTTTCATTCAACTGATAATAATTATTGCATTTTTTGAATTTTGTATAAATGTTTTACCGAATACTTGAAGCGGTTATCGATTGACTCAAAGGTAAGTATTATGTGCTGTGCTGTGTATGCTTTAGTTTGTTCAATAAAGATTCCATGTTCACACCTGGGGAAGACAGTGCACGTGTGGGTATTGACCATAATAATAGTTTATAGGCGATCATATGGTAAAGACTTGAGAACACCTGCACTCCCGGCAAAGACTCACAAGAGGTGTCACATTTTTACTGGTTTTATAACACATTTTCTCACACACCGAATACCACACCAGTCGTAAGATGACCCGCCAGTGCTGTCCACGTAGATAATAATGACCACCCCACAATTTTGAACAGGGAGCTTTCATTTAGGGAAACATGACTTGCAAACTGAGGACCTGGATAATAATTTGCATTAGACTTGTTTATTAACAAAACCAAATCTTAATATTTTTATATAAACAATACATCGAAAAGTTGTAACAAAGTCTAGAATTGAAGGGATGGCCAAGCTCTGTGATGTACCGGAGGATGTAGGGGTATTTTTCTGTTCGAGGTCAAGGGGTCTCCCATTTTCCTAAATTTTGGGACTTTTTTATCATTTTGTTTTAAATTTAGTTTATATCGACAAAATTGCGTCCATTTCATTACATATTCAGGCCTATCTAAAGAGCCCCTTAGTGCTTTGCACTTCGCGTTTAGGGGTTTGCTATGGTTCCCTTGGGCCTCTATATAGAATTCATTGAAGGGAAGCCAGTGCAGATATCCTACCAGTGCTGGTTGTCGTTCTCAATTAGTTGTATAGCATATTGACATCACATGAATATTCTGATGAAAGGAATCGCACGAAAACGGAAATTGAGAGCAAAGTAAAAAACAAGTATTGAATATATGAGTAGAAAATAGTGAAATGACTTCAGCTCTGATCGAAAATTGTGAAAAGCTTTTAGAAACAGTTCATAATTACATTAATACATCATTTCATATAACAATACTTTCATTATATTTGCATTTTGTCATATTTTGCATTATATTAAATGCATTTATGAAAAGAACAATTTATTTATAAAAAGAATTTATGTTTTGTAATAAAAACAAATGCAATCAAAACATTCACTGACTTCGGAGTGATTTTCAGAAAATGAACTCAAAAAAGCTGAGTCCGAAAAAAGTATTGCAAATATAAAGCCAGTCCTCTGTGAATAGTTTGCAAATGTGATCGGACCTCTTGTTGTTTGGAATTTAAATGTATTTTATTTGCGTTTAATAACTGTTTGCAATGAAATCAAAACTGGGCTGAAAACAGTGAAAACAGTTGGATGAAATGCAAGCACTGGAAGGGTATAAATTGCAAGTTAAATATGAAAAACAGATAAAAGGCACTTACATTCAGAGTAAGGTATATTCAGTTACAATAATTTGTCAGCACATTCTGCAGGTGTGAAAAGGGAAGGCACGAACGGGCAACTAATGTAAAGGCTATGGCTATGCAATGCCATTAACAACAATACGATCGCACTGTAGTCCTAATGGCAGCCAATTCTGGCAATATTTGTATGGTTTAGTGTGGCATCAATTACACGATGCGTTTACTTTGACATTCGTAACGCCAGAGAAAAGCGTTTTTCTCTCCAAACACTGACTCGGTGTGAATGGCATAGAATAGGACACCCCTAACTGTGAAAGCAAAATGTGCGGCCCATTCATCGTAACAAATTTTTCGCACCCATTTCGCACTCTTCTATTTTTTGTGCCCAGAAATATGTTGCGAGTCTTTGAATGGCATTTAAGGCCTAAAATGCCATTTAAGGCATTCAGAAATAGAGCCAAGCAGTCTGTGAAACCCCGGAATACGCTTTATATAAACAAATTCATAAATATATCATTGGTTTAGAATTCTCAAGGCTTAGAGGCTTCAACTCTTCATCTGTTATCGAAGAATGTCGAAGAATGTCATTCTTAACCCAAATATTAACTAATATATTAATTTAATTCATTGAACTTTTATTTAATCATCATATAATAGTAAAGAATAAACAAATTCATTTCAATTTAACAAATCAATCAAGCTAGTGTATCATGATATTATAACGTCACATAATTGTTGAATAAATGATTAATTGTTTAAGTGATTGATTTAGTCAATGATTGTAACTTTGAATGAGCATACTAAGTTAGCATAAAGCTTCAAATTAAAGTCTTAAATGTTTTGGAAATATACTTTGTTTGTCACAAATTTGGATTAATTGAAATTTTATTTAATTTTCTCCGACAAAATGCAAATAATTTCCGCTCAAAACTGTATGTAATATCAGTTAACATTTGATTTAATTAATACGAAATTCACAAATAAGTTCAACTAATATACGAAGGAAAGGGAGTGTCGATACTCTGATCAATACTTCGAATACAAACCAATTCATGCAATAAACCGATTCCGAAACTACAGAATCAAATTAATTCTCATTTATGTAGAAACACCTACCTTGCCTTGCTAATTGAATAAATTATCCAAGTTTCAATTATAACTAGAAATGGAGTGATGATTTTAATATATTGTTAAAACAAATCAATTTTTGCTCTAGCTTTAAATTATTTATTTATCTAATTTGAGTATGGCAAGTCTCTCTCTCTCTCTCTCTCTCTCTCTCTCTCTCTCTCTCCCTTTCCCTACTCTCCGGGTGCTCTCTAAAGATCTTTGTTGTGGACCAAAAAACGTCAACTGAAATATTGAAAACTGATTTATATAAAAAAGGGACGACATGCAGAGCCATATGAAAGGGCGACCATTATTTGCATATCTTTCGACACGGGCGTGAATTTACCCGGATCTCTATGTTGGACGTCATCGCTCACAATCAAAAATGAAATACGAGTCATTCCCAATGAATCGAATAGAAAAGAATGGAAGAGTCGGCCAATAAATATCATACAACGACCAGAAGAGAACGATTCGACTTTTGACTCAAACATTGCACAAATATTTTTCTATTCCATTGAATTCATAGCTTTTAAATGGATTTCCTAAACTCATCCAATTTTATACTTAAAATCAGACATTGAATATAAATCGTATAAATCGTTGGCACAAAAAAATCACTCAAAGCAAAATTCTCATAATCTGAATGTCTGAATGTAAAGATTTGCTCTAAAAATATGTTTTGTTCAAATCAATGCATTTATAAAAATATGTTGTATTCCCGACGGTTCCTTATTGGTGACCAAACCAATACAACCAAATATTTTTTTACAAACAATTTGATAGTACTTGTGAACAAGTTTTGAAACATTGAAAAAATTGTATTAATCTGAAATTCAGTGCAATTCATAGTTTAATATAGAGAGCGAAAAACTGAATGAAAAGACTCCGGATTTACCGAACATTTGACTTGTGTTATGAAAAGGGAGACCGATGTCAGCCAAAAGTCGAGAAGTGTGAGTGCAGTCAAATCAACTACAGTTGTGTAATGTTTTGAGAATTGAGAGGACACGACAAACACTACTGTCGATTGTCATCATTCAAATGACAATTTTAATGCCGACACAAAAGGAACTGAGTCTCACATTTACAATACATTGGAGATAAAGAAGAGAGAAATCCGATCTCAAAAACTGTTTATCGATAGCAGTGCTAAACAAATGTTAGTCATTGGGAGTAATCGGGAGAGTCATAGAGACGACAATTTTTCATTAACACACAATACGATCGCGTTTTTGCGCTCCACAAGAGTGGGTACTCCATACTGAAGAGCGTGATATTCAGATGGTGGTCAACATTAAATACATGAGACGCTCAATAGGAGACCGCTTAGCATCGGTCCACAAGAATAAGGGAATCAGCAATGTTTTCCATACATCAAAGCTCTGCACAAGTCATTCGTTGCCAACATTTGCTCGAATCAAAACTTATTTCTTGCAATTATTTATAAGTTTTCGGCTATTTATTTGGAATAATAGACGTGTTACAAGCTCAATTCTCTAAAATCATGCTCAGTTTCAATACTTAACACAATTTAATTAATTTTACTCTTCTTTTGTATTTAATTACCGAAAATTAATTAAATGCTTGAAAAATCAATTTTCATTTGTGACCGAAAACTAAAGACATTTTATTGAAAATTGATTGAAGAGAATGTGAAGAATATTGAGACTCTAAGGACACAATAGTCCGGTGTTGTGTAGAGTCGGCACATATGTAAGCTATTAACTGAACCTTACGATCATTTACAGTAAGTTAAGTGATATTAATGACTGTTTAGCAGTTCCTAAGCGTTAACTTAGATTTGGCACAAAAAGAACGTTATATTCTCTGTTAGGCATTGCGTTTGTCATCAACATTACCAGTGCTCTCAGACAATATCCCCGCATCTCCTCCTATGTTCTAATGGTGCCAAATATTTTATATCCATTCAAATGTTATTATTATTATTACTATTATTCCCCCCTTTCCTCATTCAATTCAATCAGTTAAACAAATATTTAAAGTCAAACATCGAAAGTATTTTTCAATAAATAGATTTGCATTAATTTAAATGAACATCAAATTTACCAAAAAGATAGTTATTAGCAAGTAAATAAATTTAAATTAGGTATCGTTATAAGAGAGTTAGGATGGGCAAGATGCAAGTGGTTGAAAGTGAAAAGCAGTATTAGTATTGAGGGATGACTGTATGTTTTCAGCCGAACAATATGTTTTGATAAAAAAGTCTTTTAACTGTATGTGTGCTTATGATTAATATTATGTATGTTTTGTTAGTTCTGTGGAACCCCTTCTTCTGCGAACCCGTAAGAGTTGAGGTGAAAGATATGAAATTCATGGCATTCGCATGAAATTGATATTAACTATGCTTTTGATATTTCAATACTCTTCACTCATTCTGTTTTCTATTCATAGACCGACTCTCCTCTCCTCCCACTTTAAAACTTTTGTTAGACATAACCACAAAATATATAACTTTTGATAAGTTATCGGAAATTTTGATCAAAATTAAGGCTAAAATTCAGTTATGAATTGACTTTTTCTCATTTCTGTAAAAAGAAATGAAAATAATAATCAGTTTAATGGTTGAGAACTACAAAAGGTTTCAAATTAAAAAAATCATTGAAATCCTCTAAAATTATGAAAATATCATAAAACAGTGTTTTTATGTGTTTAGTGCTGAGCAAAAAAATCAATGCATATTTGAAAGGATGTCATTTTCAGTAATGATTAGTCGCACGACTCCCACCATTAATAGAAAATTCTTTGACATAGAATGTGAAGAATATGATTGTGTGGACAACATATTTATGATGGAGTGACCGCTCGTCTAAACACATAAATTACTATTTTGGTGTCGACCACAAAGAAATGCCATTTAGATTGTGTGCAGATATCGACTGCAAGTATTACAGAGGATAATGTCTTTTTCCGGGAGTCACAGCAATGGTTAATGTCCAGCAAATATCGATAGCAAACTAAATGACAGCCCTTGTAATACATGGCCGGTATGTCAGACACCCCGACGTACAAAATGACCACAAATAGTAATCGACAAACATTTATAAACAGTTATATAAAGATATTGTATTTAATGTATTACATAAAGGGATTGACTTTCGGCTCATTCTCTTCTATCATTTGCAATATCGGTACCAATTTATGTGTGGGGCTGTTCTCTGATTATGACTGTTTCACGAGGAAATCAACAATCAACTTGTCTTCAAATAATGAATCCGTTATGAGTAATGAGATTTGACCACAGATCAGAACTGACCGCCACTTAATTTACTGCTAAACCAAAGAATAGGCGCTGAAATTCACCGCTATTTTCCTCTATTATCCGATCAATCATTTGATTATTTTGTTTGAAATTAATTTCCAAAATAATCAAAAGTGAAGTTTCATTCCAGTGTTGTCTTCGTAAACATTTACAATAATTTCAATTAAAAAGGTTTTCAAAGTCTTCTATAATATTTATAATTATATTCTGTATTATTTTACCAAAATATTCAATCAATAACTAATTTTCAAACAATTTGAGACAATCGTTGTCTCTGTTTTATATATTTAAAATAAAATAAAAGTCGATTCATTAAAATTTATTCGACAAAAGGTTTAATTAATTTCGAAAATAATAGCAATAAAGTGAATGTTTATTTAAATTTGGTTTAAAATACATTTTTATTTAAAATTTATTTCATAATTTGTAATCTGAGTATATATTGTCATTTAATCTCAAACATAATTGAAATTTAAATAATTTTTTATAATTGAATTAAAATTTAATAAAATGCAGTCAATTATAGAATATATTTTAGAATAGATTAAAAAATTTATTAAGACCACAACTTATTTAGTCCAGAACACTACTGTCCCCTATATTTATAAAATGTAAACAAATGTTTTGCGCCCAAAGTTATCACTGCTTTGATTGTTATCTAATGATAACAATCAAAGACGAGAGAAGGATAATGTCTTCAAAGAATACAAAGATTTGGTGTCAAAATATGAAGAAGCGGTCCAAAAATTAATTTGAAATTATTTTATAAATAAATTTATAACTTATAATTCATTGGATTAATTATTTCCATGAGATGGCAGTCTTATAGTTTATGTCTGGACTAAATAAGTTGTGGTCTTAATAAGTTTTTTAATCTATAGTTTTATATAACAAAAAAGAGTTATTGTATTGAAAGTACTTATCTTTTAGATTAAGTCATCGAAAGTGGTTCCGTTGTAACCGACATTCGCTTTATTCAAGTCATTGAAATTGATATAAAGTCTGTCCGAAGGTATTCCCAATTCCTTCTCGATGTGCGCCGAAAGGGTTTTCGAGTGTTTTTTGTTTGGTTCGACACCCAATTGGCCGATACTCTCGAGTGTGGCCAAAGCACAGGCCGCGTCCACACCACCTGTCAGTTCAATACAACAATTTATTAAATTTAGTTTATAGAGATTGTCACTGATATTAACCCCAATTCATCTTCTGGTCGGCCATAACATTGACCACAACATATGATTTCGGTTTATTCAATGTTTTGGCCACGATCTCCACCGTTGTCTTCAAGAATTCGGCTGGAATTTGAGCCGAAGACAAGTTAGTTCGAAGAGTAAAGATTGGCATTATTTCACTTCAATCACTTCAATCAATTTAAGATAAATAATTTGATAACAATTTAAATGCCGGCAATCAATAAACACTTGAAATCTGTGCGTTTTGTTCATAAGTCGACGTTTAGTGCGCCCTCTCTTAGAAACAATTATAACAATATTTCAAAATTCAAGAGCTGTATAACATTTTGTAGGGATGTGAAGAGTCTTCATTGAAGACTAATTTAGGACTCAAAACATTTAAAAATTGTATTGTACTAAACCATAGTTGTGATCAATATTTTTGAGAGTTAAAATAGATTTATCGCACCAGTCTTTAAAGGGATCAAATAAATTTATGCATCAGATCAAAGATTTACGAATTTCAATATCAAATGATTTTTGATTTGCATTCTTTGTTCGGGGTTTGAGAAAAGCTATATTTAATTTATATGTAGTTTATGTTTAATTTTAACTGAAATCAGATTGAGATCAATAGAAATACAGTAAAAACTGTTTTATGTATTGTTAGTAATTAACTCTAATTTTCAAATGATTAGTATCTTCTTTTCGATTAGACTTTTTAAAATTTAGAAATAATTATTTTCAATTTATTTTATTTTGTTTATTTTGTTTAAGATGACCAAGAAAGTATTTTACAAATTTTGAGATTTGATTGAACTGTTACTCATAGGAGGCGTTCACTCGTAGACACAGATTTTAATCGATAAAAATAAAGCATATTTTGTGAGAGAATTAGATTTAATTGAATTAATTTAAGAGATGTTTTTGGAAAGTTTTTTCAATGCAGACAACGGCTATTTGGAGGCTTTGGTCCGCGGCTTTAAGTGCGGTATTTTGAAACAAACAGATTATCTGAATTTGGTTCAATGCGAGACATTGGAGGACTTGAAACTACACCTCCAGTCGACAGATTACGGCAATTTTCTCAACAACGAAGTCTCGCCAATCAATGTCTCCACAATTGATGACAAACTTCGCGAAAAACTTGTCATTGAATTCCAACACATTCGCAATCATGCAGTCGAACCGTTGGCCACTTTTTTGGATTTTATCCAATACTCTTATATGATCGATAATATCATTCTTCTGATAACAGGTCCGTCCCCTCACATATCTCCCAACAAATCCATTCATGCAATTGATTTATATTTAGGAACTCTCCATCAAAGACCACTTTCAGAGCTGATCCCTAAATGTCACCCATTGGGTTCATTCGATCAGATGGAGGCCATTCATGTGGCGGCCAACCCCGCTGACCTCTACAACGCTGTTTTGGTGGACACGCCTTTGGCGCCGTTTTTCGTTGATTGTATCGGAGAACAGGATTTGGACGAAATGAATATCGAGATAATCCGAAACACACTCTATAAGGCATACCTCGAATCGTTCTATAATTTCTGTAAGGATGCAATCGGAGGAACGACCGGTGATGTGATGTGTGAAATATTAAGTATGAAATAAACGACATTCCCTCTAAACACCTTTTTTTTAAATGCTTTGATTAAATATTTTGTGTTAATAGCGTTCGAAGCGGACCGAAGAGCTTTCATTATTACAATCAATTCATTCGGCACCGAATTATCGAAGGAGGACAGGGCTAAGCTCTATCCAAACTGCGGCAAACTATTTCCGGATGGATTGGCAGCACTGGCCCGAGCAGACGACTACGAACAGGTCCGCTCTGTCGCCGAGTATTACGCTGAGTATAAGGTGTTGTTCGAAGGTCAGGGACAGGGACACGAGGACAAGACTCTCGAAGACAAATTCTTCGAGCATGAAGTCAGCCTAAATGTGAACGCTTTTATGCAACAGTTCCACTTCGGAGTCTTCTATTCATACCTCAAACTCAAGGAACAGGAGTGTCGTAATATTGTATGGATTTCCGAATGCGTGGCCCAAAAACATAAGGCGAAAATCGATAATTACATTCCTATATTTTAAGACCAATGTTTACAAATACCTGTGCTTTCATTGTTTTAGTCTTATATTCGGTACACAAATCGAAAATTGATTCAAAATATAATATCAGATATTTTTAGCTCTCATTCGGTTATACTTTCGTTTCAATTATGAAAATCAAGAGTTAATTCATTTGTCAAACGAATTATCGTTTTATTAAACTTTTATTTATTGTATTAAATGTTATTCTATTCGGAAAATAGTTATAAAAAATGTTTTGTTTTTAATCTGAATTCATTAATAAATATGAATTAATCGTGAATTTCATTTAATTACTAAACCTTAGAGATTGGAAATGATTTTTAAAAATTTTTTGATGCCAATGGTTGAAATGAGCTAGTTCCAATTAATTAGTACTCTCAAAACACCACAGATTAATATGTGGTTCATTTTTCAAATAGTAGCGCCAAATGATAGCATTAAATTAAAGTCGAATCACATGACAAACACATCTCGTATTTTGTAAATAAACCGCAAAATAATTTCATTTTTTTAGGTTTTCTGCCGTTTATTAATAATTTTTTAAAGCGATAAATGTTTTTATTATTTATTTATCGAATAAATTGAATATTTTACGAAATTTGAAGAGTTATTCGACTTATTGTATGATATTTTGTTTAAATATTTTGTTTAGAAATGGTTTTAAAAATAAAGCAAATAATTTTGGATCATTTGAAACAATCCTTAAAATTCAATCAAATTAATTATAAATCAATTAAAACTAAACCAATAAAAGACTCTCAAAATATTAAACCAAAATTGTATATCGATTTAAACGATCAAAATATTAATGCAAAAGACTTTGAAAGTTCGTTAAGTAAAGCAAGTTTTCAAAGAAATTCTTCGCCAAAAGAAACTAATTTGAGTTTTAAAATATTTTTAGCTCTCATTCATAAAAGAAATATCTTTGAAACCAACCAAAGATGAAAACCGATCTCAACCTCTGATTGAGTTTGAAATTGAAAATGATTTTTATGTTAAGGTTTGGATTCTTTAAAATGTTCTTTCAAATAGTTTTTTCACACATTTTTCTAAATATTTTCTAGAATTTGATAAACGATTTAAAGTTAAATGATTTGAAGAAAAACTTCGGTAAAAACACATTATTGAGTTGCGGAGCGGAGGGGCCGCAAACAATAATTGTCGAGTTTTCGTCGCCAAATATCGCAAAACCATTTCATGTGGGGAACTATCGCTCGACAATTATCGGTAATTTTGTCGCAAATTTTCTCCAGTTTTGTGGACATAATGTGATTCGACTCAACTATTTGGGGGATTTCGGCACTCAGTTCGGAATCTTAAGTCTGGCCTTTGATTACTTTGGAAATGATAAGAGTTTAGCAGAAGACCCGATTAAACATTTATATGATGTTTATGTGAAGGGAAATACCGAATGCAAGTCTAGTGAGGAATGGAAGCAATCGGCTAAAAGTCGATTCAATCAATTGGAAACAAAAGAAGACTCTGATGTTTTGAGACAATGGCAGCGATTCAGAGAACTCAGTGTTAATCAACTCAAAGATCTATACAATCGGTTAGGAATTCAATTCGATGATTTTCACAGCGAATCCATGTATTCGAAGGCTTCACTCAAAATAATAGACGAATTGAAAGAATTAGGTCTCATCCAAACTGACGAAAGTGGGGCTCAGATCGCAGTCTTAAACCGTAGATACGCTAATAAAGACTGTCTTAAAGTACCAGTGATTAAGAGCGACGGATCCACTCTATATCTTACGCGGTTTGAACTCATTTCTGTACAAATGGCCAAAAAAATGTTAATTATTTTTGTTTTAGTGATATCGCAGCCGCTGTTCACAGAAAACAATTATATGATTTCAAGCAAATGTTTTATATCGTAGACAGCAGTCAATCAAAACATTTCAATAATTTATTTGAAATTTTAGGCAAATTTGATTCCAATTTGAGTGAGTAAGTCATTCCTCCCTCACTTTTCTAAGGAAAACAAATTTTTGTTAATTTTGTTTCGTTTTAAACAAATCAGTCAATTGATTCACTTGAGATTCGGTCGAATCATTGGAATGAGTACTCGAAGGGGAGAAATCATATTCTTGAATGATATCCTCAATGAGGCCAAAGAGAGAGCCATCGAATCTTGTAAAACTGGTTCGAGTGAGTTATATATTTGCAAATTAAGATCATTTTTTAGAAGAAAATATTTTTTCGATATAATTGTAGTTTGAAATCAATTTTTTCTTTAGATACGAAAATAAGCGAGGACAAGTTTGAGAGCGTCGCCGATATACTAGGAATGTCTGGTCTATTAATTTATGACTTATCCCACAGAAGAGTCACTGATTATAAATTCAATTGGGAGCGCGCTCTTAGACATACAGGAGATACCGGAATTAATATCCAGTACAGCCACGCAAGACTTTATAGGTTTACCTTTCATTCAATATTATTATTATTTTGAATAATCGACTCAAATGTTTAGTTTGGAATCTAATTGTGGTTTTGATGTCGAGCCTGACTTTGAACCCAACATTAATGCTTTGAATGAATTTGAGGCAAAATTATTGATTAATATATTGTCACAATTCGATGAAGTTTTGTGCGAATCATTTGAGAAATTAGAGCCGAGTCTTATTGTAAACTATTTGTTTGATTTGAGGTATATTTCTATAATTGATAGAAACAAATTTGATTCATACTATTTTATAGAAACGCCATAAACAGAGCCCATAATGTATTGAAAGTGAAGGGACAGGAATCAGATTTGGCCAAAACCCGACTCTTATTATTTAAATGTTCTCGGAATGTACTCAATCACGGGATGAAAATTTTAGGTTTGAAACCATTGAACTCAATGTAAATATAATTTAATTTTAAACTTAATTCGAATCAAATATAATATATAATAAAAGTTATATTAAAATAATAAATGACCGGATATTCAAAACTCTATTCAATATAACAAATAGATTTATATAAAAATTGATAATGATTTTTTGGAGACATTCATCAGTTAGAGCCGATCCGAGTGTCATAGCCTTCTATAGATAGAAGAGATTTCCCGACAGTCGGCTGTGAAATGGACGATGAAGTGATGTTCCAGTCAAGTATGCCAACTTGTGAGCATACTGACAGGGCGCCGGCACTCTTATGGTTCCCTATTTAGCATAAGAAATGTCAGTTGATTTGAAAATTGGATAAAATGTGACTTACGATCCAATTATAGTAGAGATGACACAATTTGTAGGCCAACTGTTGGTGTCGCTGAGGCACCCACTTTGTATCGTCTTTAATTATGTTATACATTGTTGGAGTAACTGTTCCCTGACGTACTGATTGACTAATCAAATAGAAGTCGTACCTCTCGGCGCGAGTAACCACAGAGTCTACAACTGTTCCAGGAATTGGATTTTGGAATCTATTGTTGGCCTTCTGGAAAAGGCGAGTATTGATCCGTTTGGTGACAATTATAAAACATAATTTAATGGGAAGACCCTTAAAAATTGATTGTATGGCGTCTTCTATCTGTTTGATCTCAAACTCGTAGACATATTCGATATCTCCTTCACCGACGCCGTCTCTATAGATAACAATGGTTTGCGGCGGAGATTTGTTGATATCGTAGTAACGCTTTAATCCCGCTTTTGAAGAGAAGATAATTTAATGTTTAATCAAAGGATTGTTTTCTTACATTGAAGATTAATCCGAAAATTATTCGACAATTCTTCGCGATTCTTGTGTGGAGAAACACAAGAATACCATTTGGTGAGAGTGGGGTTTGTGCTGCAGACAAAGGCACCGATTGCTCTCTCGCGTTGAGCGCTGTCTCGATGTACATCAAAGCCCACTACCATCAGATTCTTCGGCTTTAGTTCATGGAATAGAAATTAGATTTACTTTATAGAATGGAATGGTTTCAACTGACAGGAATATCGAGGGCCCAGGGCTCAGCTCCAAGTTTACAGGCCATCTGAATGCCTATTTTCGTGCAAACAGACATCAAATTTTTTGTCAGAGTTCGGGAGACCACCATTTGGGAGGCCATCGGATGTTCACAACAAAAGATCTTTTTAACGGCGTCGTAACGATCACTATTATTGTTCGGAAGAATTATAACAATTATCTGACAACTGGGCGGCACATCATTGGACGCCTGCACGTAAGTGGAAGTACGTTCATTTTCTATGATTTTGACCTGTGGCGCACTTAATCCCACACCCATCGGACGAAAAACATTATTCAATGTCTGTGCGAACTGATTGACCAGATTTTCATCCCTTTTGGAAGCAATTATAGTCCAGGCGTTGATTTTTAATGAAGAGAACATCTGTTTGTTCCGAATTTCTTTACTGAAGTCACCGGCCCTTTGATCCCAAGGCTTTGAATTCTTTGGTGTCTCATTATGTGTGAGAACAGGTTCACAGGCGAGAACTCTGCCTGGTACTTCAACTAAATTGTTTTCAAATTGGAGCCCCCACTTATTCATATCTTGTCTGATTGCTGGGTGGTTGTTCAATGATGTTATGAATGAATTCAAAGTTTGAACCCTTTGACCAGGGTCATGCTGTGTCTTCTGAGTTAAGTCCCTTCTAATGGAGAAATCGTTGGCCATTGAGTCTGAAATGCCAGTCATACAACACAACTCAGGAATAAGAAGTATTTGGTTGGGCTGACCCGCTCTCTGCTCTCGAAGACTTGGAATTGCTATCAAAAGAGGTTGCCCTGGGTCTTTTATATCAATATTGTAATGTTGTTTGTAGTAATCAATGAACGAAACTTGAATTCCATTTTTGTCGAATGTAGTCCTCGGGCTCTTATCGAAGGCGATGTCATCGACTCTGTATGTCTTGTTATTGTACTTGGTCATTACAATACTTCCGGTGATTTCTTTTTTGGCGCTGTCATTAAAAGTACTTCTGTCGCGGCTATAGATTTGTTTAAAGTTATCGAATACAGTGTCAGTTCGTATAATCTTATGGATGGTTTCGGCGACCATAAGAATGTTGTCGCCGTCGTGTCTATTGATTGCAGTCAACAATCCCTGCAATACTTCCAACCGGTGTTGGGGTAAATTTATTTTAATGTTTGGGTTAAAATAATGCCTTCCAATGAGATTCCACTCCAAAAGGCGGAGGTTTTTGCGCATTTGAGTGTTGTATAGTCTGAACATTTCGTTGTGTCCCCACCCGATTTCGCCGATACGTCGCACTCTTATCTTTACCTGAGTTTGATCTGTAGTTCTCATTGCATAGAATTGAGTCTCTTCTGAAGGCAGACAAACCGTTGATTTCAAGTTAGACATTCCGTCAAACATCAATCGATCGCCGAATGCTTCCCTTAGCGCCGGATTATAAAGAAGTCCTTTTCGGACGATTCGGGAATCGATTTCTGGTTCGAAGTCTATGTGATAGTCATAAATAACTACATTTTGTGGTGTCTTTAAATGGAAATAATTGGCCACCAAATTAACAGGAGTACCACCAGTTCCTTGCTTATTGCGCAAATCTGCGGGTCTCGTCTGAATAGGAGGACCTCTGCACCTAAAGCCAGCTCTACCTCTGATAGAAGCGGAACCGTTGCCATTACCTCCAATTGAAAATTCGAGTCATTACTTATTTGTAGTAATGAATTAATTTCTAACCATTTCCTCCGCCATTATTTCCACTGTCAGTGTTGTCACCGCCTAAAGTACTCGCATAACCTCTCTGTACGGCACTCGGGGGTAATGCTTGTTGTAGGGCTCCGGTAACTAAAGCCGGAGCTTCTGTAGTTGTTGTATATTCAGAAGCTCTTCCACGAGCTCTTCCTCTTGATCTTCCTCTGTCTGCCATACCTCTGAACTACCGAACAATTCATTTGATTTCAGTGTTTGAAAATCATTTGTTTGTAATTTTAAATGTGTTTTGTTTTGACGTTAAATGCTTTTAATTATTCTTAAGCTTTAAATTTGTGGTCAAAGTGTTGTGTTTTTCATATTAATTAATACTTACTTTTAATCGCTTCGAAAGAATTTGTTTTAATAATAAAAAAGGTTTTATTTTAAATAACAGAAGATTTTCATTTGAATTGCATTTATTTATTTTATTTTATTATACATTAAGTTATGTAAACTTTGTGTGAAAGAAAGCGTTGGTAGAACTGACATCTTATGCAAGACAAGATAACTAAAATATCACCTTTCATTTATCATTACGCAGTTAAAAAGGCTATCAAAATTGATGACCTCGCACTTGTTTAAACTAAATCAAGTCGTTTTAACTGGATTCCAAAACGATTAGTCTAGTATAAAATGGGGATTTTCCTGGTCTCTATTACATGATGCCTCCTTGATAACCGAGCTTAGACCTCCGTTTAGTGCCTCTAGTTTGATTTTAGTTTAATCTGAGTTGGATAACATTGGGTCACATTCACACCCAAATACGCCTTACTGTGAAAAGGTTAATGAAGTTCAAAAACTGATGAAAAAGTTAGCAAGAACGATACTTTCTTAATGAGTTGTACAAATTATTATTGGCTTATCTTTCGGTACAATAATTGTACAATTGAACGGAATCAAGCAACAATAAGTCAAACCAAAGGGCAAAATTCATTTGACTTATTGTTGCTTGATCCATTTAATTATTGTTTGTAGTTTGACTTTCTCTACGAAAAGGTATGGATCATTAGTTTCAAAGAAACAAAGAGAAACAATTAGAAATCACAACAGTAACAGTAACTGTTACTGTTGTCAGATATGATAACATACAAGAATAAGCTCATACTCAACAACTTTCTATCAACTATTATCAACCAATATCTGATTGTTAGAATAAAAAACACAACTTTTGAAAAATTGAATCCAGCACTTTTTATTTCTGAAATATTATAGTTTTAATAATGGTTTTGACTCAAAACCTTAGAAGCAATTACAGTTGGTGACCAATAGAGTAAAGAACCAATAGTGTAAAATGACCAATATAGTAAACTAAAAGCTGAAACCATA
>JAQGAR010000018.1:0-41445 GCA_034697865.1 Oribatida sp. | reverse complement strand
AATAGTTAGTTACCCCTCAAATAGTTAATTTTAGGTGTTTATAAAATTCGTATACTTGACCCTTGGGCACCTATTGGGCCCCTTGCAAAAGGCCAGGCTCGTAAACTTAACAGCTAAAATTAGTTATTTACCTAAAACCTACTGCTCTGGTCATAACATACATGTATATATAATTAATGCTTCGATTAATCAACTCTTTCCTTCCCTTTCCTGTCAATTAGCCGGACATTTATCGCTATCATTAATAAACCCAACAAAAAGTTCCAGAACTAAAAGAAATGCAAAACAAAATAAGGAAATTGAAGACTATCTCAAAGTTCGCACAAAATATTCTTTAGCGGTAAGAATGCATTGTTTTAATCAAATGACAATCTTTAGCCTCAAATCTGTTTGAAAATATAACAACGATTAGAGTGAAAGGAAACCTTTGGAACCAAATAATACCCTTAAATAATAACTAAACAAATTTATTTGACATAAAATAATATTTAGATGACTAAAAGAGTAGCGAAACGATCTGCAGATGAAATGCAAATTCTGGAGTCACTGCTCGAAAAGGAGTCTAAACTCAATTTGAGAGGAGAGACAATTGTCTCAGAATCCAATACAGGTATTAAAGCTTTAAATTTAGAAAAACTTTAACTTAATGTATGGTTATCTCAATCGACAGAAAATTCTTTAAAAGAAAAGTTAATTTCTACAAAGAAATATATTAATGAAGGTCTTGTGGCCGACAAGAATTCTGATATTTTGGTCAAATACTTGAGTGACCAACAAAGTCCCAGTAAGATTTTTTTTAGCAAGAAACCAAATATTGTTAATAGATTAATTTCTGTTTAAGTTTATAGTTCACTAATGAAAGCCTTGAATTTGGAAATAATGCTAAATGAAGACAAAACTGATTCATCGATCTCTCATATGATTAGCGATAAAATTGGTGAAAAGAAAGTCAAAGAAGTTTGCGGACAAAAGTTATCTTTGGCAAATAAAAACTGCTTTGATCTGTTTATGATTTTAATCAAAGGCCAATCAAATGTGGCGCAGAATTTACTAATGAAACAATTAAAATTTGATCACAATTTAAAAGAGAAGAGTGAAATTCTCAGACTTTTGGCTCAATTACCGAATCCACAAAATTCAATAATCAATCAATTGTTAGATATATTGATTACAGAAACCAATAAAAACAGTAATTATGAGGGAATCCTAATGTTAGCGATCAGTAACCTAGGACATCGTTCGAAATCGCATGAAATCAGAACTAAAATTGCAAACTTTCTCACAAATAAGTTGAATCAAATGCAATGCAATTCGGATGAAAACAATTCGTTATTAGTCGACATTTTGGAAGCCATCGGAAATTTAGGCCACAATTCAACGATAGCTTATAGTCTAAGATTAGGTCAAACCTGTGCTCAGTCAGATTCAATAAGAATCGCTGTCATTCATTCGTGTCGAAGACTTTTAACTAATTCTGAGGTTCAGAAATGGTTTCTTAAACTTCTTAAGGAGCGATCGAATAGTTGTTCTGTTCGACAGGAAGTAGTCAATGCCCTCATTGAAGACATTAACGCAATGGAAATGACTATGAGTTCGATGAATCGGTGGCCGAGAACTGAATTCAATGAAATTGATAACGTCCTCACTCAAGAATTGGTCGAAGTTAAACATGACGATTGTTTGAAGGAAAGTATAACAAGATATTTTGAGCGCAAAATTGACTTCAAGTCAAAGGCTGTCCTCAAAAAAGTTAAGAAACTTCGGGCTAAAAGAGAAGTTTTCGATAGTTTTTGGACCGAAAGTAATTGCAAAGAAATGGTTCCAAACGAAGACAAGAATAAAATGCCGACCAATAGTGACGCCACAGTTATATCGGACAGACTAAGAGAAACGGAAGACATTGAACAGAATATCCAGACTCCATATCAGAAACGAAGGAGATGTTCAGCGACTAAAAGATTTGGACCGAGTCAGGCACAGGCAGTATTTAAAGCAGACATCGTTAATGATGTTTATGGACCGACCGATAATCCAGACTATAAATTGATGGCCCAATTTGTTGCCGGCACTCACTTTCTGGGCAAAGATATAGATGTGGGCAAAATGTATGTCTACCATAAGAAGGATTCCTCGAGAGCTTATGTCAACATTTTCGGTAACACTTTGGTAGATGTGGCCACAAGTGACTGCAACGGCACTACACTCCAGCCATACATTACCTCTAATTTCTTGCCTTTATACGACTTCACTCTATGGATCGTTCAAATGACTTTAGGGGTCAGAATGACAGCAGAGATGAACTTTGATTTGCCCAAGTTCAATTGTGGCGATAAAAAGGCACAACAGTTACAAATTGTTAGCATTAGTCCAGAGACTAAAGTGAGAGCTTCCGGAGAAGTGTCCGGTAAAGTATTGGTAAGTTTAGTCATTTAATTCCTATTTGTGACAAAATATTGAAAAACTACTTTCAACCACAGGTTATCAAAGGAGGAATGAATGTCGGGGGTCAGTCATCACATACTCTAAGTTTAAGCTAAATTATTTATTTATTTTTCCGGAAATACAGGAGATTTCAACTACTTCTCTAATTTAAAGTTCGAGCCCTCGCATGAATTATGTCTATCCGTATATAACGGGTATAACCCAATGAATGTCAGCATCAATTCGTGGTATCAGGTACATTCTATTCAATACTAAATTCTGTTCAGCAGTTGAATTATCAAATTTTGTCAGTTTTGGCACCCGTCCTGTGCGGAATGGATGGAAAGAACAGTTTGGAGTCCAATGGAACTCAACTGGCAAATCAATGATCACCACAGAAGTGCTTGGATCGAAAACGAATGTCTTATAAAAGACTCAAAATCAAAGTCAAAACGAATTGAGCCATAATTGCGATGAAAATACTTTAATTCAGTTTTCATTTGATTAGTATTTCGGAAAATTACAAGTAATTTATGATTCAAAACATATATATATTGATATCGATTTGCAAAACATGTCATTCATTTGTTTTAATTCTTAAAATCAATGAAAAACTCGAATAAAAACGTTATAAAATCACTTAAAATTAAGATAATCGCGAATATCACTCTTTCTCGAGAAATTCAGAGGCGCCAATCTTTTAATGGATCCATTAACCTGTGGCTTCAAATTAGTGAAAGAGTTGAAAGCACTTATCTCTTCTTCGCTGGTTTCACTTATTTCAGACCTATCGGTGTCACTCATTACCAGCGTTTCATCGAAACTCGACCCAATTTCGGTGTTTCCGCTCGAATTTAGGGAATACTGACTTAATTCGGGAGACTTTTGGAATGTCATTACTCTTCCCATAAGACGATTGCTTACAAAAGTGTGCTCTTCTCTGGAGGTCTTCTCTGATTGAGTATTTGAAAAATATTTGCTTTGAATGGTTTTTTCTTCAGAGCAATCGCTGTTAACTTGGAATATATTTCTAGAATATCTTTGACTTCGTGGGGTACGGCTACTTTGGGGCGTCGTATTCTGTGGAACACTTTTATTGTTTACAATCGCTTCAGAGGAATATTGATCGAAGAGTTTGGAACAATTGGTTAAACCATTTTCATCGACTTTGAGACGTTTATTGAAATGTTGTGAGTTTTGTGTCGATTCATTACCACTAGTTTCCGAATATTGTATTCTTCGGAGTTTATTGTCCTTGCTCATTGGCAATATTTTGTTTTGCTTTGACTTTTGTAAGACAATAGCATTTTTGGTAAAATTCTTTTTATAAGAGATCCAGTCCTCAGACCAAATGCTATCACATTTTGGTTCAAAACAATAGGAGTCCACTATTTTTAGTGTTTTTGTGTCGACGTTTCCGATCGCATATTGATAATCGAAATCATGTCCCAAATTGTCGTCGAAATAACTTCCCGCGTATTTGAGATCCTGTGCAGAGACTCCTCTTTCGTAAGGGGTCAGAGGAATCAACTTTCTTTGTTTGGGACAAAAGACGAGTTGATATTTGAAAGTATTGTCAGCTTTTATGAAATCATTTACATATTCTTCGGTTATTTTGACTTTTTTACTCATTTTCAGATAATTTGGAACTTTATAGAGAAGTGACTTAAGATCAGTGTTTGCGGTCAGTTTAAAGAACTTTTTGGCCCTTTGGAGACCAATTCCCGGCAAATTCGGTAAATAATCACAACCTATCAAACAAAAGATTTCAAAGTTTAAAACAATTTATTTGGTTTTCAGACTCACCTGAAAGTATAGACATATGTCTGAATTTCGAAGAGTCGAAACTGTTTCCCAAACAGTCTTTGATTAGAGACAAATCGACGAGTTTTCCGTTTCCGTTCGGATCCAATTTGAAGAGACAAAGTCTACATTCATATACCAAAAGGTCTGAGTCTTCAGTGATGACAAAGTCAGCGAAACCATTGTTCACTAAATAAGCCATTTGTGCGTCCGCTTCGTACGGCGCGACCACAAAATCTATTCCTTTAAATCTTAAGGCTGTCATCAAATTTCTGGCCATTTCTGGGGTCACTTCAACACAGCTTCGCATCAATTCTTTAGCCTTTGACTCGTGTCCATCGGATAGCAATAATTCTATCTTCTGTCTGGTATTGTGTCGCAGCGATTGTCTCGTTTTATGAGTCAATTCTTTTGCTGGAAGTCTCTGTCCATCGAATACTATAATCGGTTTAACGCCGGCGTCGATAATCATCTGAGTCTTTTTAAGACAATAGTATACATATTGGTCGGTGTGGTGTCCACTATAGAGCTGTTCAGCACAACCATAACATGCCTTATGTAGCCATCCATAGCCATCGATCACACAAACAGATCCATTCAATTGAGTGATGTTCACATTAGTGGATGCTTTCTCTACTAATCCAATCAAACCCGTGATTCCCATTGTTTTAAAAAAAATACTGAATTAAATCATTTGAAAAAAGGTTAAAATAAAATATAAATCGATTAAAAAAGAAATATTAAAATAATAATCTAATCAAAGGATTTACAAGACTTCACAAAATGTTTGAAATAAACTCATGTCTTACAAGAAAATTGTTACACTTTTCGCGCGATTTTCATTAAAAGCACAAACAAATAACGGCTTAAGAATTGAAACAACATTTTTGCAATAAAGTCGTAAATTTTGATAGAATTCAACTATAGTTAAGCCCTTATTGCAAATCATATGATAAATGAATGGATTTGTGAAATGAAAAGTTTTGTAAACAAAAATCATATGAATTACACAATCGATTATTTAATTCATAAATTAATTAAATAATAGGTATAAAAGTTTAGCTAGTACTAAATGGTAGCCACCTTTGTCAAGGTGGGCTTCTTTGGCTTCATCTTGAGTGTAATAGCTATGGGAATTGGATCTTCTTTTATGCCACAACTTAAACGAGAGGAAAGAGACTTTACATTAAAGGTTAGCTCTTATCGAGACATTTGGCAATTATTGGCCGCTTTTGTCACCGATTTCTGTTAAATTAAGTGATATTTTCTTATTATTTGTAGTCTGACAACAAAAAATTGATGGAAAGTCAGCCCAAAAACCCGTATATGAATGCTATCAAAGACGCCGTCGATTCTGATAAACCATTTTTTGGTTCAAAACCAAAAAGGAATTGATTAGAAGTTTACATGGATTAGATTTAATTGTTTTCAATAGATTTGGATTTAAAACAAATTAAAAATTATTTATTAAAAATGTTTTCTTGAATTCTTTATTTTAATTTTAAAAAAAAAAAATTCTAACTTTAATTGAATTCAGAAAACAAGACTTGCGTTTAAAGTGACATAAAGTTGTCTTTTACTGATATAATCTGACATTAGAGGGCTTTCCTCCCAACCAATCATTATATACCAATTCAAGGATAACTTTATTGGAATTCACTTAAAGTGGAAAAAGAAATTGTTTTCAACAAACATTTATTGGTTTTATTTGAAATATATTTTCAAACGAGTCGTTATTAACAAAAGTGAGCATGAGTACTTGACTGGTTGACAATTCTAAATTATACCCTTATTTGTATATCTCAAAATGAGTGGTTCGGCAAAACTTTTGATTAAGAATTGCGAGCAAATAGTTCAGGTTTGCAATAATGGACAGCCATTCAAAAGGGGTAAAGATCAGGACAATATTGCAATCCTTACCCGAACAGATGGTATCGGTTGTAGTCTTGTAATTGGATTCGATGGTCTCATTGAAGGTCTGTGAAATTTTCAAATATTTTGATCAAATATGAGGAATGTGTCCATAGAAACAAATTTTCGATAAATAGCTTAATTTAAAGTTATGAACAAAATGCAAATTATCATGCTAATTTCAAGATATTCGGATCAAATGAAGTTTTTTCTTTCAGACATAGGATATGATAATAAAGTCGAACTTAAATATAAAACTTTCGATAAAGTAATCGATGGACAAAATTGTTGTATAATCCCTGGACTGGTGGACAGTCACAGCCATCCCGTGAGCATTCAATTTAAGCTTTAAATTCATTTTGAATTATATGAAAATTATTTTGTGGTCAGGTGTTTGCCGGCGACAGAGTTTTCGAGTTCGACGCTAAAACCAGAGGCGCCTCTTATCTCGACATACATTCTAAAGGGGGAGGAATTTATTATACCGTTTCGCAGACGCAGAGCGCTTCCGAATCACAACTTTTAGAACTGTTCGTCTCTCGACTCAAAGATATGTGTTTATGCGGAACCACTCTTTTGGAATGTAAAACAGGTTACGGATTAGATTTGAAAACTGAAACCAAAATGATTGAAGTAATCGAAAAGGCTAAACAAAACTCACCTATTGATTTAGTGGTCACATTTCTTGGGGCGCATGCAATTCCACAGTCAGTTCAAAATCTCATAATTTATAAATTCTACAAAAGTTTATCCCTTAATAAACTGTTTATAGAGGAATGACAGCAGAAGAAGGAGTAGAATCGGTAATCGAAACTATGAAACAATTGAAAAGCAATAATTCATTTGCCATCGAATTTGTTGATGTCTTCTGCGAAAAAGGTTTTCAATGAAATCAAAAATATGAACTTAGTCTTTTTTCTTTATTGAAGGCGTCTATAATGTGCAACAAAGCGAGAAAATCCTTTCAGAGGGCAAAAGAATTTTAAACGCATGTCCAGCCTTTCACGGTGAAGAACTCAACCATTTGGGATCAGCTGAAATGGCTGCCAGAGTGGGCGCTAAATCTGTCAGCCATTTAGAATTCATTGGAGAGGAAGGAATAAAAGCTCTTTCAAATAACAATATTGTTGCAATAATCTGTCCTACTACTTTATACCTTTTAAAACTACAGTCCCCTCCCGTCCGAAAAATGATTGATCAGAATGTGATAATAGCCGTCGGATCCGATTATAACCCGAACGCGATGTGTAACCACTGTTTAATCAATGATATTCTCAGTTAATACTGAAATTCTTGTCTTTTGAAAGGCTATTCGCTTCCGATGGCAATGAATTTATCGGTAATAAAGTGCGGACTAACTCTAAATGAGTCGTTGGCGGCGACCACTATAAACGCCGCTTACGCTTTGAATCGCTGGCAAACTCACGGCTCTCTAGAAATTGGTAAATGTGGTGATTGTGTTGTCCTTAACTCATCCGATTGGAGACATATTGTGTATGAATTCGGAGAAACGCGAAATTTGATTAAACACGTCATCAAAAGAGGAAATCTCATCATTTGATTGTATGGTTTGACTACAATTATGCGAAATTCCATTCGATATATGAACTTATTTTTGAGATAATTTCATTTCAATGATGACTATAAATAAATTGGAAGAACTGACTAATTATCGTTCAAATAATTATAAACAATAATATGATTTGAATCTAAGGGCAAATTTATTGGACCAAACTTAATATTGGCGCATTTATCATCTTGATAGTTTAACAAATTGTGTGATTCCTAATCAAAATAATCAGATCCTTATCTGAAGCTTCAACTTATATACAAACCTATATTAGATTCTAGACTTATATAACTCACATTGTATTCATTGAAAGCCTTGAAAATCAAAGTCAGTTTAGTATTTGAATGCTTTTGCTTTCATTTGTTTCACTCATCTCTTCTTTGAATATTCGGTTTGAGTGCAGAAAACACTGTTATTGTTGTTAACTATGACTCGCATTCAGGACTGCGAATAATTTTCGACAACTTTATGCTCTATAGACAGCCATATGATCCCCATCTTCTTAATAGCATTCCTCTCGACTCTATCCAAACAAACAATTCATGTATTGGTTGTTCTCAATGTTTATTCGATATTCAAGCGATCAGTTTATAATCAATTTAATGATTATAACTATAATAATGAGATTTTATTGTTTTCTCATTAGAAACGTTTGGATTCCTTTCAACTCAATTGCAATCACTTCGGGAGTACATCGAGAAAAGGGACAAAGTATAATGTGTTTTTTACTAGATATTTTTCTATTTCCACTAGCATTCCAAGCTGATGCACAATCCAAGCTTTATATACATAAATTAGAGATACATTTCAATCATTTAATTCTCGCAAATTATGATTCATTTGATTATTTAAAAACAAAATAATCAATCGATTTAACTCAGATAAGAGTTTTTGCCTGGATCAAATTCAAATTGAATACGAGAAAGTTTATGTGAGTTAACTGTCTGTGCGTCTGGTCTCCCCTTTTATTAGGCTATTAAGTACATTGTTTCAGATTTCATTCTAGATATAATTTTATATTTTCTCCATGGTGGCATTTCAATTTTTCATAAGTAAAGCTAACATTTAATTTAAAATTGCTTTTCTGTAACAATATCTGATATTTTTTTAATTACACTCCTACATACATGCATGTATGTATCTCAGATCTGCGGGGATTGTAATAATCTAGATTGTTTTAATAGTAATTTGAATTCAGTCCGCCTTCCTCTACAAGTAACTTTACAAACATTCCTCACTTATATACAGTGATTAGGACTCAAAGAGTAAGTAATACTATTAGTAAAATATAAACATTAAAATTATTATTATTTTGATGTCTTTTATGAAGACCTCACTTGTGATTCATAACTTGAAAGCTCTGCCGCCAATCGAGGGGTAAACTTAGTCTATTTAATATCAAAAACATTGTGAATAAAAGTTAACACAAAGCTATAAAATTTCAAATATCGATAATCATTTCAAAGCAAAAGTTAAACAAAAACATGAGTCTAAAGATTAGAAGAAATTTTTAAAATAATTGCATTCAATGATAAAAGGGAAGCGAAAGTAAATATGTATTTATAGCCATAAAATTGTTTGAGTTGTTTGAGTTGAAACATTATTTTTTCAAAACTTTTTCAATATTACATAAAAAGTTAATAAAAGCTAAAGAAATGACTTTATTTACTAATAAGTGCTAAGAGTCTAATATAAGTGTAAAGCGCTGTAAGCGTACGCCTTAACCGCAATGTTATGGCTTTTCTTCTTGTGTCTGATTTAGCACTTGAGCTAAACTCTAATGATTAGTCTGATCTAGTTGCTTTATTCGAGGATCATCTGGAATATATCAATGAAAGAAATAGCACTTTCATTAGGATCAGTCGCTGTTGTAATAATACTAATACTAATAATAATAAACGGCTCATACGTCTAACATTGAGTGCAAACTCAGTCATAGTGAGCCTTCGTGAGCACAGCATAACGCTCCGAGGCTACAGATGCAAAGCTTACACAAAACTTATACAAAACTAACACAAACTGTTTATAAGTAGACTATTTTCTTCAGAATTTCTTTTGATTTGATGAAACATTGAGTCCTAAGTAAACAATTTTTCTTAAGAGAAGAGAAAACTGTTTATTTCGAGTCGGAGTCGAGTCAAGTGTTACTGATTTATATATTGCCATAACATAAGACATATAATAAGACATTCTCTCAGCTCTTAATTTAAATTGCTTTTAACTTTTCATTACAGATATAGGATTTCTTAATATTTATGCTTTCCTTCGATAATAAGTTTACGTTTTCTTATATTCAATTAATAAGAATCTGTTAAAAATGTGAATAAAATGTTTAAATTATTTATTATAAACAAAGCGTTTCATTAAAACAAATCTGTTTTTACTTTTTTTCAATTAGAATCCAGTTATGTATTACCAGAGTATTAGTGAATCATTAGTTCAATATAATTGTCAGATGAAATCAAATGTTTGACAAAATGGGAATTTATATTCTTAACTATAGTTTTCATGAGATTCTCAATAATTTATGATTGTTTTGAAAGAAATGTTAAAATAATAATTACATTTGAATTCTTATGAATTGGATAATAAGAAAATATATGAGAATATATGGAAATATATGGGAATATAACTTATGTTTAAGCAATTTATTAACATTTGTATGAGTTTTGAAATTTTTTTGGCCTCAATTTTGAGTGTTTTCTTCAGTTTTATTGACCGGAAAATTGGTTAACAATTGTTGTTCTTTGTTTGAAGCAGTTTTAGACAACTCTTCTCTGTATTCTTTGGAGTGACGCCATTTCATACGACGATTCTGTTCATCAAAACATTATTTGGATTAGTAATTGACACCAAACACAACTAATAAAAATATTCTAAATAAATTGATTTGAGTTGACAAAGTTGCCATGAAAAATCACTGATCTGATTAAACGCTAATAAATTCAATAATTTTTCACTTATTATAATTGGATTTATTCGGATCATAAACTTTGAGATCTAAACGAAAACAAATTCAATAGAAGGAGAAAAGAAAGCATTGAATAGAGTGTTAAGAACCGGTATGTTCTATAAATTGATGATGATCCCTTCAAAATTGTTTAGATATGCAATTTTGTTACTCAGCATAAAATACAAACAAAATTTAAATCCTCAATAACTAGTGATTAGTAATCAATTAATAATAATATAAAATAAGTGTCTATACCTGAAACCAAACTTTGACCTGGGAGTCGGACAGTCGTAGCATTTCTGCCAATTTCCTCCGATCAGGTTTAGTGATATATTTTTGTATTGAAAAACGTTTTTCGAGACCCTTTCTCTGGAGGTTTGTGAAGACGGCGCGATTCCATTTGGCTTTTTTGCTTTTGGATGACTGAATGACCGACTGCTCCGCGTTTCTCACACCCGACTGATTGTAAAAACTACTGAAGTTATAATTATTTTGAATGGGAGTGTAATTGACGTCTCCTATATCTATAAAATAAAATTATAGTTATATTAGAGTGCGATCTGATCTCTCGTTCTCTCGATTTTTATTGTTTGTCACATAAAATGATTTTCATAGAGAGAATTAAATGGTCCGAAATAAAGGGGACCGACAGCTCTAATAGCGATCAACAGTTAAGACTTACTGACGCTCTGCCTTTTTGTCGTCCTGTGCCACACAAAAGCTGTGACTCTATCTTCTCTTTGCAGGACTTGTGCCCACACTTATCGCACGCAATCAAATATAGCTTTATTTGCGTGAATTAATGAGTTTTGACTTTTGTTTGCTTCTCAACAAACTTTTTATGACTCAAATCTGAATTTAATATTCAAAAACATGAAATATATATCCAAACAATCACTGCAAAGATTATTTGGAAGGGAGGCATCACTTTCCTCGGCTATTGGAATATATTAAAGCCATAAGAGTTCATAAAAATATTAAAAATCTTCAATTGATATTTAGTAAAAGTTAGTAAAAAGTTAGTAAAAGCTTTGCATAATTTGAACTCTCTTTTAATTATTTTAGATTCAAGATACGTGTGATACTTTTGAATTAACAAGGCAAACAATATGATAAATTGCCCTCAACAGTGTATACATGACAAGAACATTAACTGTAGTAATAATTATTATATTCGTTTTGATATATATTTGGTTATTTTAAAGAATTTGAAGTTACTTACTGTTGGTTCCGATGCTATTATTCGAAGCGTAAGAATTACAATAAAAGTACTGATAGTTCTGAAGAATTGGTTTATTGAAGGCAGAGATGCACTGACCCTCATAACAAAGTGGCGCTGGATTTCGAGTAAAGTAATATTCAGATTGTGGTGAGCCGGTGGCCGGTAGCAGCAGAGAAGAGCTCAAAGATGGAAAACTATCATCTAGACAAAATTGAAAAACAAACACAAGTTAATTCAATAACGATTCTGTGATTAATAACAGTGAATCATTTCTACAATGAAAGTTTGCAAAGAAATAGTCAATACATTTGATGGCGGGTCGAAAGCTTTGCTCTTCTTTAGATTGTTTGAGAATACTATCGATTCCAAACTTCAAATTTGGTTTTTTAATTGAAATTTGAATGTCTTCTTCTTCATCCGATTGAATCGAGTCTTCACCGAAGCATTTCTTTCTTTTTTTATTAAAATTGTGAGTTTCGATGAGATTCTCCACAAAAAACTTTTCCTTATTTTTATCAGTAATTGAAAGCATTCTTTAAAATACTTTTGTTTTAACTTATTATTGAAATTCAGACAAATTTAAGTTTAAATTCTGCGGAAAAACTGATTGAACGACAAATGAGATAAAAACGGGACTCGGGATCCGTTTGAGACAAAGTTTGTTAAGAGTGAGTTAAGTGAAGCGTTTGACACTCTATTTAATGGGCATAACTCTCGATGTAAGCAAATGTATGGATTGGCTCTCGTGAGCGCTGCCAACGCCTAACTCGTGAAATCTGTCAGAAGTGCATCACTTTTGATGAGAGACTAAATGTGTGTTTGCTTTCAAACTAACCATTCGATGATTTGTGATCTCCTTATTGATTGACGCATTAAATCTTTGATATTCGCCGGTCTTTCTCTGGTGTCTTCCCTGTGCACTGTATGATCACAATTAAAAGTATGTCATTCAAAGCAACTTTTGTTTGGCAGTCAAACTGTGCAACTCTTCCACAATGAATGAGTAGATAATTTGTTTCAAACCTTACCGTAAATGTGATGAATCTGTGATCGCACTCAAGGGTTAACCGAAAAATGTGTGTTTCATTAAAATCGCATCTAAATAGGAACTAGCATGGTAATTACTCTTAACCCTAAATTCAATCGACTCTTTTGCCACTAATTTGCAATTATTTCGCACTTATTCTAACAAAGTGTTTGAAATGTCGTTATAAACAGTTATTGTAATAAAATTTTACCGCAAACTCGTGACAATCACTTCAATCATAAACTAAACTCTCATTTTATGAACTCTTTTTATGATTTCAAACTTCTAAACAATTGTAAAATAATCTCTAATTTAATCAACACTGAGTTTAATTGAGTGGTTGAAGACGAGTGCTTTTATGCAACGTTTGTCTCATCGGAGAATCAAATTTCAGTCCATCCTCTTTCACACGAAAGCTTTGATTAGTCAATCAGGGACAATATCCGACCATGGTAAAAGTTTATTTGTTCTTTAAATACTTTAATGAATAAAATAAATACATTCTTGAGTCCAATCATAGATATAACTAAAATATAAATCATATAACAAACTTGACAAGTAAATAATTCACTAAAAGACACGATTGACATTCACATTATTTTATAATAAAATCAAATTACAATTTAAATCAATTATGAAATTAATTGAGTGACGATTACAACAAATGATTCATGAATTTAAACATAAGAATGCGATTAAATAAGGAGCTACAATATCGCGCTGTAATATCATTTAAAAGTTGTCTATATTTTATTAGAAATCAATTGGTGATTTAACTATGTATTTTTGCCATTTTCATTTTATTGGAATTTGTTGGTTTTATGATATCACTGTCTGCTATACAGTGCTCTTCGGGAATACACTTAGCATTAATATTCTGTCGAATGTGACCGTTTTGACAAAAGCAACCCTTTTTGCAGATGTCTTTTGTATCACAAATTGTGTTGATTTTATTGCAGACCCGATCGCAAACTGAACTGCAATTCCTGTATTCTTCATTTGGAGGACAACTGGTTGTACTGTCTTTTCTCAACAATTAATGTTCATATTTAAAAAGTACTTATTTTCACTCACTTTGTGAACAATTTTCTTTTTTGACGCACTTCCCAATTGTGTAATCCCTGATGAGTCCAGTGGGACAAACACAACCAGCAATGCATTCGTGATCCTCCCGTTCATCTTCAGGGCAGTTTTTAGGTGGATGGTTGGCATTACCGCAATGGATCTCACAGGAGAGGGGGCACAACTTGAAGATTTCATTGGGCGGACAGCTCTCTGCTATTCCATTAAGTGATTAGAACTTTACTAAAAAGAGTTAAAAATTGTTAAAAACTTTATCTCTTACAACAGCGCTGTATTGGAATGCATTTCCTGTCACCGTCTTTGACATAATCAGGACCGCACACACAGGCCTTTTGGGAACAAGCGATGGGTTGTCTACACATCGATCGCTTAATCAGCGGTCGTTTACAACTCTGAAACAAATTATTTGAAATCAATTTTTGAATTAAGAATTTAAAATTGATTTGGAGTACGGGATCACATTTGGTCGGACATATCAACTGTGAAAATGACGGACAAGCAGAATGAGTGCCATTACTGGTGCTATTATTCTTGGTTATATTGCATTCCGTCATATTTTTGATTACTTGAATAACGAGACTGTTGCAATTAGTGATTTTACTCAAATATTATTTCAATTAAATACCATTTTGACGCGAATTCATAACAATCATTATAAGAATCAGTGAATTTATTAAATTCATTGCTTTGCTTTGTCCTGGATCAACGACATTTGTCCTGGTTCATTCACTGAATAAATATTCATGGCCGGACAACAATCTGTGAATAATTGCTAGTAATGTAGTCAAGCAATGCAATTAACGTCACA
Source organism: Oribatida sp. (assembly GCA_034697865.1). Classification (NCBI taxonomy): domain Eukaryota; kingdom Metazoa; phylum Arthropoda; class Arachnida; order Sarcoptiformes; species Oribatida sp. The sequence continues at coordinate 26,647 of JAQGAR010000018.1, read as the reverse complement.
TCAAATTCAATATCAAATTACTTTTTTCTATTTTTGCCTTTTTCTTAATTTCATGATAAATAGAGGGATTGGAGCGCCAAAGGTCTGATCGGCGACACCTTTTATCCGGCCTTTGGCTGTCATAGTCTACTGTAGAATTGCACTGGTCAGTAAATAACCTAATAGACTTTTGGTATCAAAGGGAGACCTTGACTCTTCTTACTCTCTCAAACTACTGCACACCAAACTTAGTTCTTAATTTTGATTATTCAATTTGTTTTAATTCCTTGAAGATATCGTCATGCTCAAAAGTTTTACGTACTATGAGAAGAGTGCGATCTCTCGTAAAACAAAAGCAACTTTGAATACTATTTATAATAATAATAATATATTGGAACTATGTAAATTGTTCATTCAAACATCTAGTTTGCATTGTAGATTTATTATAATTTCCTGTTCAATTACAAGCAGGTTTATTGCTTCTCAGATTACTGTTATACTAATTGTTGAATAAATATTATGAAATGTAACCACAAGTTATTTCCTTGACCATTCTAATTTTTGGAACAAAATAAGGATAAACTTTCAGTTAATTGTTTTAAAACTATATTTTTCATTAATTTTGGATTCTTTTGAATTATTGTAAAAAAGTAATTTTCAATTTATTTGATTGATATAAAAGTTTAATAACTTGTTATAAAAATAAGCATGCAAAACTTCAATTCCGTAGCATTTCATTATATTCTCAAACAACAGATGGTATTCTTGTTTCCAATGCAAACAAAGAGTGACTTTCTGTTAGTTTCTCTCCAATTTCGATAACCTTGGGTAAACCAATGCAATTATTAATAATTTGTCACAACTTTGAGAAATTGTCAAATTTAGCCAACTTCCAGTTAAATACTTCAAATTATTGAGGGAACCTTAGTTTGTACCATCCATGTCTGAAGTAAGAGTTCTCCAAATGGAAGTCATGTTCTGACTTCGAAAAACCGCCATTTTGCCTTAAATTTACTGATTTTGGCCATTTTAACAGAATTTTTGGCCAAATTAAGCCTACAATTCAGTTAAAACCTGTTTAATTGTTAAATTACCAAAAATCCTGAAAAATAACCTCTTTTTTAAATGAAAGTTATATTCAAATGTCAGGCTTTTAAAATATGTGAGTTTGCGTTGGTTATTAGTTTGTCCCATCTCCTAAGACATGTCGAGCATTTACCGAAGCGAAGGATTAAAGTGTGAAGTTGTGAACCCTTTTCAGTGCTTTTAGTACTCTTTTTCAGTCGATATATTAACTTGAATTCCATATCATAATAAACAATTGATAAACGTTTGTAATCATCAAGATCAATATAAGTGTCACCATTGTATTTCATATCTTTTTCCGACCTTAGTATTTGGTAGATGAAATACAAAAGTCTAACATTTTTCAATAAATTGAGAGATTGAATCAGGGCCTATGATTAAATATCTCTGGAATTTCATTAAAACTGACTTAAAAAAATCTAGCCAACTACTATCTAAAATATCCTAGAACCTCGATGAATGGTCGCTCTTGAGACTGAATAAAGGATTGAATATTATTTTTGTCGTCCATTGGGAACAAGTTTATTTAAAATAGATTTGTAGTTAAATTAATGAAAGTGCGAAATAGTTTATTAAATTGTATATAAAGTCTTTGGAAAATAAAAAATCTTAACAAATGGTAACTAAGATTAATATCCTGTTTGCAAATAAGTGTTTTATTTGTTATGCAATACATATATAGAGTGTTTTGTCGCGTCTTTTCTGTATCTCATAATCAAATTCAAGGCATTTATCATCAGATCAGTGAACAAAAGCCCAGAACAGAAAGCAAAACATTTTCAAGTCTTAAATGCAATTACTTATCCAATAATGTAATGTCTGATCGGGTTTATTGTCGTTCAGATGTTTATAAGGATGCTCTCAATTAAACAGTTAAGACAATTAAGGAAATCGCTTAATAGGTGAGAGTGGGGCCACTTATCACTGATTTACACAAACCTAAACACGAACTTAAAAAGATTTGATATTTAATAACTATTTTAATCAAATTTATCGATAATTTTTCCGTTGAATTGTTTACTTAGCGTTCAATTGTCTTAATTGAATAGATTCTGTGAACAGAGGAGAGGACTGTTATTCTTGAGTTTCTGATAAGTCTCTGGGCTTCAAAAGAACTATACTTTGATAACAAACTCAATTATCACCAATTGTTAGACATAACTTTTATCTGGCTTTACGTGAAATTCTTTTACATATTCTTCCATTGTTTCCATTAATCAATGTTTGTATTCTATACCAAAGGAGTGAAAAATTTTGCCAATAGTTTAATGAAACAAAGATTTGAAAAATGAAATAATTTATTAAATATTTATCAGTGAAAATACAAAAGAAAAAATTATTTATCAGTTATTTCTCTTCTTCTAAACATATTTTAGTTTTAAATGTTTCAATCGTTTGTGTCGTTCAGAATAGGTTTGAAAGCAAAAAATCATTTGATATCACAAACTGATTTAATTAAACATTAGACACATTTAAATAATTGATTGCTTGATATGAATGACCATGATACAATTATTAAACTTAGTACAGGGGGTTAGTTATGAATTGGAATAGAGAACAGTTCCAACATTTATAAGAGATTACATTTCAGTTCAGATAATATTAATTCTCATATTTCTTCTTTAAATTGTAACAAAACACAGTGTGGGCTAAAGAACCAAGATTCAAAACCAGAATAGTCGATAAGAATTAATTAAATAATAGGAATGACATCAATATTGACGACTGGAATCTCAACAACAAATTTATGATTTTATCCATAAATCGGATAATAACTACAATTCTGGAGATTCTTCTGAAGACTTGTTTTAATGATTTGAAAAATCAATAAAATGATAAATATTTGATGAGTTGATGACTAGAAAATCAATAAAATTATATTCAATTCTTTGGAAAAATTTAATTGTTTTCATGTTTTAAGAAATAGAGAGAAATTTATTAATATTTTAATACAATAAAAGTTAATAACATTTCTATAATATTAATGACAATAAATTTGTTGAATATATTACTAGAAATTAATTTAATGATCTTTTAAAAGTGATAAATAATGACCATACACAATCTCTTAATTGATTTAAGTAAGATCTTTCAGTAAGTTATAAATAATTCTCAACTATTAATTCAGAGACATTTGTTAACTCAAAGCTTTCCAAAGCTATCCTTCTATTTGGTGCTTTGATCATCAAATTTGAAAATTTCTAGAAGATCTTGATGTTTTTTCAGAAAATAACACTTAGTCCTTCTCAACAATGGAATGATATATGAATTGTGTGACAAAACAATCCTCGACTAAGAATGAGAGGATGTGACAAATAATGAGCCAAATAAAGAGTAGTTCCCTTTGATATGATCCTTATTTTATTGATTCTTTGATATTTGTCTTTAAATACAATTATATTTTCTAACATTAATTAGAAATATATGATTGAATGATAGGTAAGTGTGATATGACGTATGACTAGTTGTGGTGTTCTTATAATATAATCTGAAATACATGTACTAACCGATGCCAACACTTCAAGATTTAAATATAATTTGCTTTTTATATAATAACTCATCAATTTTTGATATGTGCTTGTTCATCTCAATAAAAATCAATAAATAAAAGGAATGTATGACTAAATTGGAATCAAAATAAATATAACTATGAATTTTCAAAGCAATATAAGAATAAATGGCATTAATTAAGACTATTTTATGTGAATTTTGGTACAAAACTTTGGTTTACTAGCCGTTAGAGTCTAACTGTTAGAAGCAATCGTCTCTAAAGTTAATAACATTTTTGTGCAGTTCTTATGAAATATAATATTCTGTGGCTTCAGTTCAGTGAATATCTAATGAGAGTTTACTTATAGAATAAATGATTGAATTCATATAACATTTCTTACATAATATCAATATGTGTTATACAATGTATTTAACATAATATCAATGCATAGATTTATAAAATAAATTTGTTATTTTTGTTTGTCGTTTAGCCCTAAATGTTGTTACGATCTGACGTTTTTAGAAGAGAAGGCATTTTTGTTCGTTTAAAAGTAATAATAATAATAATAATTATAATAATAATAGTAATGAATGACTTAATGGCTATTTCTTTATATTACAGAATAATTGTCAGCAGAAGAAGAAATATGAGAAAAAGTGCACTCAATATATAATAATAGTAATAATAATAATAATAATAATAAGTTATTAATATTTTAGGAAATTATCGAATAAGACATTAATAATGTTTATAAGAATTAATATATTAATTAATTAATGAATTTTAAGGCGGAATAACCACTTAATGGGTTCATCAGATTGAATCGGAATCATTTCCAATGAAATGAGTGACGACTAGTGTCCACTCACCAGCAAAATTCAAATTTTTGAAATTGACTTAAAAAATAAAGACTTTATCTGAGAAATAATTGAAAGAAAATCTTATATAATATCGACTTATATTCTCTTAAATATAAACACCGGACGACTAGTAATACTGTGTTTTGAATCGGGAAATGACTTAATTTTCCTAATAATTTACTCTTAGATATGGAAAGTTCTAAATGTTTTGATACACAAAAGCATTTGAATCAACAAATTGTTATATTAGACAACATTTGTATAACTTCTAAGTTTTTCTCAAATTTTTCTATAAATGACTCGAATAATAATCTTTTTTTTCATACGAGTTGTCAATTGAATAGAAGGCACGACCGGCTTCTCTGTTGAACCAATTCTGATGATTATGTTGTCTTCAATTCACTTAATTTGTGTGTTTGTGTCGACTCCAACCAATTCTTCAATATTTTGACCGCAAATAATAAAAACATTTAATATTAGAGACTATTATTAATATAACCGATGAATAATTAATTGTCTTCTTTTAATATAAGTGAAGAGCAGCCAAATTCAGACTAACTGTTCGGACGGTTTATTCGATGCCATCTTCTAAATTATTTTCATTATAACCACTATTTTATTCATTATTTGCAAATTAATTATTTATTATTAGAGTAGAGACAAACGATTGGCTCATTCGAGTTGTTCCAAGAAATTAGGAGTTTTGAAATATTCTGGAACGTTGTCGTCGAGTCTGGCGATCACCTTATAGATAGCTTTCTTCCACGACTGCTCCACATCTTTGCCCGACTGCACCGCTTTGAAGAACTCTCTGAGTGTCTGTTCGCAGACATAACGAAAGTTTTCCGGAACCTATCGAAACATAAGAGTTAGACTTTGAATCGATAATAAACACAAGAATTTCTCAAAAGAATTGCAAAAACACTGAAAATTATAGTTTTGATTGCAATGCGAGAAGAAATTAATGACTTACATCGATGTGATTATTGCGATTATAGTGCAAATTAAGAACTCGAAGCAGTTCTGAGTCGGGGCCCACTTGTATTTCTTCAGCATTTTTGATCCCTTCACTGAGGGCCTGTCGCGCATACTTTTCCATTTGGATGTAATAAAACTCTCTGTTTATAAACAAAGAGAAGAAATATTAGTTAAAAAGAGATAATAACTTACTTTGCATTCACTATATTATAATAATAAATGATTTTTGAGGTCCTTTTCTAATGAGAGTGCAATCAGTGTTGGGTTTTGTTGTTCTCATATTATGTTTACGAAAAGCCATTTATTAAATGACGACAATATAATAGCCAAACAGTTTTGTACCCGAACTCTATGTTTAGTAATTAACGCTATCAAAGGTGTAACTCTATTATTCGGGACGGAAGTGATGCCGAGGTTTAGGCAATAAGTGTTAATACAATCGAATGAATGCGTCTAAATCACCCGAACAGAGGAAATACATTTTGCTATATAAATCTAACGCCAGTGCCTTCATCTCTGCATTACCAGTTATCTTTAGTTTTAGTCTTTAGTCAAATAATTTTCATACTCTCCTCTCATATCTGTTCGCTTCATTCGTTTCATTTGAAAGGAGTGACTAATTAATCAAATCTCATTAAAGAAAAAGCCAAAGCAGGCGCTCTCCGGCTGACATACGCACAGATAGGAGAAGACTTTCCATTCAATAAGTTTGACTCTATTTATTGATTGCATTGTTTCCACAATTAAAACTAGACTTTGGCTCAGAATAATTCTTAAGTTTGGCTCTCATTTTGAGTATAATCGCCGTTAAAATTATTTAAAAAGAAATCAATGGAATGGAAGGAATGTCTCCAAAAATCTATTGTTTTGTTTAAAGTCTTTCATTGAAATTATTTTTCACTAAAAGTAATGAATGATATAATGAAGTGTAAGTTTTGGCAAATATCAGGAAAGGCTGACTAAGGCTATACACAATAAGTCTCTTATCTGACGAACATTTTTAAATCCTAAGAAAAAGTGAGATAATAATAATGGGAGGCATTGGGAGGCATCGCATTAGACAAAGGGATTACAGATCAGAGATAATATGCATAATGAAAGCCAACTTCATATTCATTCAATTCAAGCCTATGTTAGACAACGTTTGCCAACACTTTAATAGCTAAGGAAAGACTCCATAATAGGAGAGGCGATGATTAGAACAGTTCGTCAACAGACAAGAGCTCTGCTGTTAAGCAATATATTACATCTATTATGCGATTATTATACTTTCTTATTGCACTTTTATATTGTCCTTCGCTATAATAATCATGGCTCGCCTTTTCTGCCTGTGCTGTGGCTAATGTGCATTAACACTGATAAGAGGCCGAGTCATCTCTAGAATGGCAAAAGGCTTACTCCGGCAACTAATGAGTTGACGCACCTGATTAGTGATGATTTAAAACATTGAATTACAAGAACCCATACGACTCCATACGAGTCATCGTTTGTCAAATTAGCTCAAAATTTAATCGAAATCAAAAACGGAGCGAACGGGTCGCCAGTCCTCTGTTTCTCGAATACAATTATTAACATCATATTGTTATTCATAATAAACTCATCTATGTATCTATGAATAAGGTTTTGGAGCTATTGTTTTCAATTTCCTTGTATTATGAACTGTATGGCACTGTTAGCTATTCCCTGGCTTTTTCTCTGCACAGCCCAAACATATTAAAATGATTGGACATCCAAGTGCTGATCGCACACCTGGCCTTTGGGGCGAAGCAGAGCATATCAAGCAGTTCACTGCCAAAAACGCATATTTAGAGACAAGAGATATATACAGAAATAAATAAGCGATAGAGCACTACCACTTCCAGAGCACAGCATAGGCATAGCAGCATCCCGTTTATTCATCAGTTAGGATATTGAGTTTTGTTTCTCAATCTCTAGACCGTAACCGAGTGTTGGCAGAGCTGGAAGTGGTGGCTGTAGAGGTACTCGATTGAGAACACAGCACAACACACGCAGATTACGAGGCCATAGAGTACCTGAAAGTTACATATCTGGATGCCATTAAGACTAGACTTCCCTTTTCTGCATTAAATTTGTAATAGAGGGCCAATCTATGAGCGCAATACATCCTGATTAGCACCGGACTGATATACAGCTGCCTTTTATTTTAAGAGAGACATTGAATTTGCTTTTCTCAGATCAGTCGCAAAATAGGCGAAACGCCCCACAAATAAACTAAAACTCAAACTTTTGTCACACAATAGTCATCCGCCGAACAAAAAATGACATTTTTGTGATTATGACTTGTGATGCAAGAGTAGAATACCTAAGGCTTATGTTTGTTCGGCCTGTTTTAATCGGATATCCGTGCCTCTTGATGGCTCTGCCTCTTACTCTTATGGACTCACTCAATGAGTGTTCACTTGTTTTTGCATAAAAAAGCGAATAATATATATTCAAAGCAAACTCTTTCCCTCTTTTTATATTTGTATAGAAAGCGTGGAATTCTAACAATTCATTGAATGTATATTTAAAGTACTCGTCATTTCTCATTAGACACATCCGTTTAATTTAATTCAATCTGTCGTCCAATCATTAAAAAACTCTTCTGTATAGAGAGCTAAGAACTAAACTACAGGCAAACACTGATTGCACGCATTCTGGCTTTAATAATAACTTTTTAAAACATAGAACAAAACTTACCTAAAATTAGAGAACCATTTGACGAGTTGTGCGGTATTGTTCTTGTTGAACTTTATGTCCGGGAAGAACATCTTCAAAATTGCAGAACTCGGGTATCGCACGAAGAAAAACATCAGTTTGGCTTTCCTCAGATGCATCGGAGTCAGAGTACTGGTGTGCACAGGAGTTAAGGAGTATAAAGGGTTTCAATTAATTGATGTCATATTAAAAGCATAGAAAAACTCAGAAGAAATGAATGAATGAATGAATGAAATGCATAACTATTTCGGAGGGTTTTAAGAAAACTAAACAATATTCTCATATTTGGCTAAAAGTAAATGAAAAGTGTGTTAAATAAATAGTATTGTAAACAAAATGTGGGGAAATCCCTTCAAAAGCCTGAGTGAAATCTAATTAGAATTTTTGGTCAATTATTTATTCATAAATAGCTGTCAATCAAAGTGTTATGCATTTATCCAAACATTTGATATCGTATTCCGGAGCGAAATACAAAATCATTAAAAAAATATTTGTTTGAAATGAAAAGGATATCATAGGCAGAGACGAGTCGTACACTTGGGTTTCGTTTGTTTCGGATCCTTCATTGCCATTATCAGAACCACCTCTTCCGTATTGAAGCGATGGCATAACATTAGTCGGGTATCCATGAAGTGAATCGGGCGACGCTCTGCTTTGGGCCAACATATGCAGGTGATGGGCGGCGGCCGCGTGAGCTACAGCTGAGGCCACGGCATGTGCCGAATGACTTTTGCTATCTCTGTTGAGATCGTCGTCACCAAAGAGACTGAGTCGCGGGTGTTCCCCAAAAGGAAAGTTTGGTCCACCGAATAGGTCTGTCTGATGAAGACTGGGATTTGGGATTGCAACAGATGTGGGCAGAGACACAGGAACCAAAGGTGGAGGTGGCTGTGATGGGCCATGACTTTGATAACTAAGTGAACTCGGAGGGGATACTGAAGAAGATTCTCTGCTTTGCATCATTGAGTCGTGTCCTAAAAGACGACTAACTGTTCGGGGAGTTATTCGAGTGTCGGTCACTTTATGGCGCTTTCGTTTAGGCGCTACCACTAAAGCCATTGCCTCTGTTTGCTCGGGAAGGGGTTCATCGCTACGGCTGAAGAATTGAGAGTTGGAGTGACCGTTTGTATTGCCAGACATATGGGGAACATCTCTATTGCTTAAATAACTGTTTGATTGATCTGATCGTTGACTCAAAGAGGAGGCGATGCTATTGAAGTGATGGGCCAGAGCTGACGGAATCAGTGCTGGCTGTTGGGGCATCTGAGCGCCTGGCGGTGCCACACTCGGAATGTAAAACGGAGATTTGAATGCTGGAGCCGGGAATGAAAACGGCGATGGCCGAGGGGCTGGTGCCGTTTCAGTTGGAAGACTGAAAGGGCTTCCACGAGTAGATTGGCCAGAATGACCATTGTGGTTGCTTCTGGTGTTCATAGCCATTGTCGGGACACCAATAGCGGCCCCCCTATCGATTACTTTACTTCGTGGAGATTTTCGATCCAACATTTGAGACAAAATTGTGATTTCGTTCTTCGGTTCGTTAGAATCGAAGTTCAATTTCTGAGACGTTTGTCTTCTTTGAACGAATTTCGCAAATGTTTTGTCAATTATTTGCGTTACGGAGCTCTGGATTTCACCTTTTAGTGAATCGATGAGCCAATCCATCTCCGGAATTGGAGTCAAAGATGAAGAGACTGTCGGACCATTACCCGTACGAACTATACATGACTGTCTGTCCGACTTATTTGCCATTTTTTCCTGTTCTGAGATTAGACGACGCGCTTCGTCCAGAAAATGTGAGGCATCGCCAGCACTAGTATTCGCAGCGATAGGCGTTGCATTTGCACTCAGATCTCTGTTAGTTAACTCACTCAGTTGCGAAACAGGGGTATTCGGTCCCTTGTCTGATGCCATTTCGTCCATTTCTGTGTCACATTCTTCTTCGATGGGATTGATTTCAGCGATCAAATTGACAGGACTTCCAGTGAGAGCCAATTTTTGGGCCCTCTGTTGCTGTTGTTGGGCTTCGAACAGTTGGACATACCTTTGTCTCATAGCAATGAGCTGTGACTGCATATCTTCCAACTGTCGCCTCAGGTTATCCTTGTCCTCAGTCTTTGCTCTTTTAGCTGATAAGTCGATTTGAGCGATGAGTTCTTCGTCTTCATCCAACTCTTCCTCATCAGCCAAGTACTCGACCTCTTCATCGTCTTCGGGACCATTGAGTTTGCTCTGTTGCGGTTGATATAGTTTACGCTTTTTGCAGCCATTCACTGAAGTAGTGGTGGCGTCACTATTAGCCTTATTTGGGCCCTGAATGGGACCGTTGCCTCCGAGCAGCATATTTGAGACGATATTCTCAACTCTTGCGCGCTTTACCTCAGCGATTGCTGTGTTGCTGTCGTTGGGACGGTTTGATTGAGCCGTTGCTGGCGATGGAGAACGAGAAGACACGAGACTTAACTGATTCTCTTTTATCATTGAGTTGTGATCAACGCTAGCAGTCGACTGATCCATTCCCTCGTCATCTCTGTTCTCAATGCAGTGGTTCTCCTCCTCGTCGAGATCGGACGCATCAGAGCATTGAGAAAGCACACCCTCTGCGCCCTCTCCTACTTTGCTTTTGTTTCCGGACAAGTTATGCTGACTTACTCTGGATTGGTTTGATTGGTCAGCCTCTCCACAATTTTCAGTCAATTTTCTACCCGTTTGGAGAATATCGCGTAACAGATGAGCGCCGGCAGCAGAGGCTTCGGATGATTCTTTGGGTGACAAATAACTGCCACTTTTGTAATTGAACTCTAATTCGGATGAATTGCTGTTATTATTGTTATTATAATTATTATTAGATTCTGTCTTCAGTTTATTACTGGAGAGACCATTACCGCCGTTGAGAAACTGAGGAGCGATCTGTCCGGCGCTGAGCGCCCCATTCACACACATTTGCATAACTGCTTCGTCGATAACTATCATATCGTTTGATTTGGAACTGTTATCAGATTTATTACTAATGATATCACCGATGAATTTGTTTGGCGGCGAGAGATTCAGACCGTTGTTGTACTGGTGGTACGGGTGATTCAGATAACCTCCTCGTGAAGAAAAGTTTGCGATACTGGCGTAACTGTTTCGAGGCTCTCCCGCATCCACTCTCTGACGAGTTCTCTTAACTTTGCAACCTTTTAAAGACTGGTCCGACAATTCTAGAGAGGAGTCTTCTTCCGACGACATCACGTGACGCCTTGTAAGGCCTATCGTTGGACGGAACCACAAAGAATAATATGACGAGTCGTACGCAATTGTGATGCACTCAAGTGTATCGTCGATAAAGGAAAAGGTGAGGTTAAGACATCCCTTAGGAGATGCTCTTCAGTCGGTTAGTAGGCTTTCCCAAAGTGGTGTCTCTAAAAATGTTAAAACACAAAACCAGGTGTGAGTGATATTACGAATAAAAAGAGAAACGCTTCGGGCAACAAATAACTATGTCCTTACGGACCAGCACTGGCTAAAGCCTCATGTATTGTCACTCGTCGTAGATTTCAGTACATTTATAGCATTGCATAGACTCTCAATTCAATCAATAGGGTATCGCACAGACACTTAGTATTGGGATCAGAGAAACACTTTTATTGCATCAGCGCTTAAATTGAGTCTCTAAGTTTAGCCCCTAATGCATGTTATGTAATAAATATGGGATTCAATGCCTATGTGTCGGCTGTTCTCTGTCTAACGTACAAAACAGATCTCACACACTATCGCTATATAGAGGCTTACAATTGCTATTAAATACCAGCGAAGAGAAAGTTAAGATCGCGGCTCAAAACACCCACAAATGCCAACTATTATACGAAACCGTTACTCAAATGAACCTCAAAAAAACATTTAATACTCTTTACAAGAGCCCAGACAAAGGGGGAGAGACAGAGCCAAAGCGAGAGAGAGAGAGAGAGAGAGAGAGAGAGAGAGAGAGAGAGAGAGAGAGAGAGAGAGAGGCACAGATGTGAGGCGTTAAAGTTGCAAATCGTTGAGATGTGATCCCTTCCCTTCACTTCACTGGTCTTATGCTTTGCGGCCGACTTTTTTTGTATTGTTTTTCAGTGTCGCAGAAAATTTTTAAACAAATAAAAATATGAATAAAGTTCGGCTCAAAGAATAATTTGGTCACTCATGTCATGTCATGGATAATAAAATTCTTGGAAATTTTAAAAACATTGAAGAATTAGTTTTTAATTATATCGCAGAATATTTTATAAAACAATTTTAATGAACTTTCGTGTGATGTCTATTCAACTTAAATGACATCCTTAAGCTAAGAAAGGAAATCCTCGCTCATTGTGCGGCACATAAATACATATAAATATTATTTTTGGTAAATTGAATAACATTTAGTTAAGCAAATCGACGGAAATGTTATTGATATTCGCAATTCCTATCCCTATCTTCGCAGTAAAACTCAAATCATTTTCCTTTCAAATTAAAATTAAAGCAAAAGTCACATAATATGAACTGAAAAGATATTCAATATATCAATTATAAAAAACTAATTTCTTGGAAATTGAGTTTTTTTTTATTGTGTTGTTGTCTTATAAGCACCGGCATAAGCATAGGCGACAACAGGCGAACGCATACTTCCTTCCTTTGAAGAACAATAATTGTTGTGAAGAAAACGGGGGAAATACTAAGTAATGCTGGCATTAGATTTAGTAGTGGCACAGCATAAACAAGAATTAGTTATATGTCAAATGAAGGCGAGGGTTGGCTTCTAGTCTAAAAAGAGCTCTAAAAGAGCTGTTAAATTTCCTGGCGAAGGAAGTCAGAGACAACCGTAGATTACGCCTCAAGAATTACAAGAATCACTGCCTATCTATGGGAACATCCGTAGCTCTCGTCCGAACGTTCTGTCTCTTTATACTTTACAATTGATTTTAAGGCAGGATATAATGTATGTGCGCTCACAGTCACTGTCTTTAGGCATTAAAAAATTTAAGCGAAAAAACTTAGTTAAACACTGAATGCGATTAAAAGTCTAATAAAGTGGTTATATATATACACAACTCATAGACCAAAACACTATTAAATACGTTCAATAAAATTAAGGCTTTTTATTGGGCTTTTTTGCCACCATTTCATGCCTTATATACCAACTTCTTATTAAATAAGTGTTAAAAATCAATTTATCTCACTATAAATTAGACATTCCCTCCGAACCCACACCACATATCACTGACAAGTAATATATTTGGCAATTATTCAATTCATAGTAAACTTCTAAAGAGAGAGGAAAAGAAAAAACTAATCAATAAGTAAAACGCTTTTTAAGGGGAAATTAAATTCAAATCTAATCATTTGATTGAAAAATGAACTGATTTTGTCGATTAGAAAATTTTTAATCTCTTTGTTTAATTCAATAGATTAGAAGAACGATTCAAAATCGTCACAAAAATATGAAAATTATTTGAAAGAAATCTCAATTTCTATTGCAATGAATTGCAAAACTCGACACAAGTATTCAAATATTCATTAAGTAATTCAGAATAAATTTATGTGGAATAGAGTCACAATAAAAATAAATGTCTTTTAAATAGAATATCGACTGAAAACAAAACATAAATTTAATGTTTTGCCACAATTGCGCACATATATGGTCGGGGTCATCAAAATAGTCAATTATGAGGTCAAATCAATACAAATATGCAACACATGTCAAACTCTCTCGAATTTATCCATTATTTGGGATTAAATACATTTGAAAGGACATGATTTTTGACAAATTATATAAATAATACTTATTTTTACATATTTTATAATTATTACTCACTTTATATAAAACTTTTTCGATGCGATTGTTTTGAAGTAAAAAAAAACTTTTTGATTGATTGGAAAAGTATTGAGGAGTGAATGCGAAATAAAACTGGTATCATAAGTGGTGGTGGACTCAAATAAGAGCTGTATCTATGCTGCAAACATATGACATTAGCTGATAGGCATGTCTGATGTGATGCCTAATACCGATCACTACTGTATAAATGCCTTGTATTGAAAAATATTAGAAATTGTTTGAAAGATAAGATCATTGCTTAGATATTAGTTCATATTTTAGTAATTTTTGTTTCAGGAGATAATGCATTGAGAGGGAAGTCATCAGTGATAGTCCCTCTCTTTTGGACTATTTTCTGCACAAATGATAACAGAAGAGTAATATAAAAATAATGTCCTTTTTTTCGTTTGAAATGCAAAATAGCGAACAACTGTATCGAGTATTCATTACATTAGATTCCGTTCAATGAATAAAACTTCTTAATTGTCATCTATTCTGAGCTGAGCTCTGCAGTGCAGACACAAATGACTGCCCGCTATAATGACTTGGAGAGCACGTGCAGGTAAAATACGTTTGGGTTTGGGCTCTAATTAGTGGCTTAGATGCCCGCTTCTAACAACAGCTTTGTGTTGTTAGTCGGCTGAAGATTGAGAGCGAATGAGTCTGTCTGTGTATGCAGTGGTAGCACTGGTGGCACAGCCAGTGTCTGCACCCTTCGAGTGCTTCACTGTTATGTTAAGAGCGAAATAGCAAACAGTCTGTCGAACAGTAATACAGTCTAATAGTTGCATATTTATGAGGGAAAGGGAAAGACAGAGTTAGAGCCACAGTTAGATCATTGGACATAATGACAGTCAGTCTTTATTTTCATTTCTAATAAAATATCTTTCAATCTATTGACAGAATGTTTCCGATAAAGTAATGTTTCAGTTGTTGTGTGGGAAAACTTATTGGACCACAACATCGAAGTGAATATGTAATAAACGAATGCGAATAAGGCTCAGCCGGAAATTTGAGAAATAGCCCTATACTTAGGTATACTATGTATTCATTGATGATATAACCTCATGACAGTAGAGCTCAGACCTCAGGTGATGTGCATTATTGCAAAGACAGGACTCGACCCAACATTTTGTGGGAATAAAACAATTGCCGGAGAAATGCCTCACATTTTGGGATATATCGCAACACAAAGGCTATGAATGCGATTAAAACTCAAAGAGTAATGTATTTTATTATTTAAACCATTACTTAATTCTGTGGCAAATGTTCGACAAAACTAAAAAATTATTTTTCAGAACCAATGATCTCAAATGTTCTCAATTTAGTCAATGTTCTCAATAGGTCTGTGCTCTGAACAGCATTTCCTCTGAGCAATACCTCTAATACTAGTGATTTAGCTGATCAAACACATCCATCCCGTTCGATATGATAAAATTAAATGTTAATGACTTATCAAATGGGAGTAATAGAGACCTGACTTACTAAAAGGCACTGACCTCACCTCATCCTCATCCTCTATTCACGCATTGTTTGACACTTTTCTAATACTAATATAAAGTATAAAATAGATATTAAATAGAAATTTATTGTAAATACACATAAAATAAACACAATTCCGACAAATATATTGAACTCAAATATTTCCGACTTCAGAAAAAACTCTTCAGAATTGAACAAAAAAATATTAACTTGCAATTAATGACAAATAATTAAAAAAAAAAGATTAGAATTGAAAAAATTATTTGAATGCACTAATAGTGCGTAAAATTAGTATAAATTTATGGGTAACTGACTAAAAGAAGTTTTACTTAATATTGAGTGAATTGTCGGCCAGAGGTGGTAGTGGATGGCACGCGCCAAACAGGCAAACCAGTGAATGCAAAGACCAGAATAATATTATGGATGAGGCAAAGTGGCACACGCATTAGAGTTATATTTGAAAGCAGTCTTTTGGCTGCCAAATGTTGCCTCAAACTTGCTTTTAATAACAAGTTTTGAATATTTCAGCTGTTCTTACATTACATACAACTCACAAGTTTTTGCAGTAAATGTTTTTTGCATTTTTCTCGTCTACACCTCCAAAACCTAATGATAACGTAATTCTGTTGTTTGAAATCGAGGCACTACCAAACTAGACCACTTCGCCACCTCTAAAGGGGGAAATGGCCGACGGAAGTATCGCCGGAAGTCCTTTCCTAAACCTATTCTGGACTAAACCCATTTTATCTGGTTAAGTAATCTGTTATGACGGAAAATGGGCGTTTTAGAGTGACCCTCCTTGGTTATTGATAGAATTGAATGAGTAATTCTTTTATCTTGAAGTCTTTGTTTTTGCCTTAACTGCTAATACAGTAGACTTTTGACCCCATTTCCCAATTTTAGATAACACTAACTAAAGATTTATAATACGCTTCTTTGACTTTCTATTGAATTTCTTATCTATTTATTATATAATAATCTTTGAAGAAAAGTGAATATCAGGTAATGTGAAGCAAATCCTATACCAGTGCTCTACACTCGTGAAAGCCTTTGAGTCAAACTCAAGGGTGATTTTTATTGTGATAATGTAACGATGACAAGGCAAATCTTACTTGGCTTAGTCAAGTCACCTCAGACAATAATTTGAAGCCGGGTAGGAGTTTGACAATCTAAACCTTCTTTATAATTGTCGATTGTAATAAGATTTTATTAACAAGGACATAAAAAGTGTTTAACGCTTTCTTTAACTGTTTTATCAGAGGCACAAGCAGATGTTATACAATAGTCAGCTCCCATTTAAGTTTGCGATAAAAACTTTTGCTCTGGAAGTGAACGCGATTCTGCATAAAACAAGTCAATGATACGCAAAGCCATGACTAAGAATTTCATGATTGAGAATAACGATTTGCTTGGACTCAATTTAAAGACACAGAGCTTACAGTCTCTATAATTGCTAGAATTGTCGTCAATTATGTATTTATTAGACTCAGTCATGTCCTTGCATTAGGTCAGACATTAATTTATTTCTGTAATATTCTGTTCGGAGTGTCAGCACAAGAAATCTTATAATTATTATCAAAACTCAGGCGCGAGACTCGAGACTCGAAACTGAGCGCAGGTTTTTACCTAAGAATTTCTGTTTTGCCTGCAATTAATTGTTATTATTGTCTAACGTTTTATTTCTCCGTTACTTTTCGGGAGAGACTAAAGACAAGATGTTTTAACGTTTGTTTGTCTAATAGTTTTAACCGTTAGCTTTGATCGGAGTTCTGAGTTAAGAACTTTGATAATAACTTTTTCAATGACTTATTAACTTGTTCTGTTTTGCAAAATTAGGCAACTGTTGCTTTTTAGCGTCTGAGCTAAGAACTAACATTCCTTTGTGGCAAAGGGAGAAGACTGACAAGGAACACCTGCGTTCGCTTTCAAACAAATTACAGTCGTTTGTGATATCCAGTGCTTCAAACTTATTAAGAAGTCTGAACTCAAAACTGATATTTAAGTCTGAAAAATGTTGGGCACACACTGTAAGCGATCCCGTTATGACTGAGTTATATAAGTTATATGTGTTTGCAATAGTTGTGTAAAACACAAAATGAGTACAACTTATAACATAACAGTACATAAAAGTGGAGTTTTGCGAAAATACAATATAACTGAACACATTTCTAATACAATAACCATTCGGTTATTATTATTTGAGGTGCAATACAAACGAGTAGAATATTTTTGCATTTGTGGCGCATACACACCATACAGACCCTGCTTTCTGACCTACTTTTCTGGATCTGGTGCTAAAATTGCCAACTTTTGCGACAGAACTCAATGTATTTTTTGCCAACTCTACGATTTATTGCAATAAATTGGTTATAATCAGGAATGGATGACAACAACCATTATGTCAGGACTTTTAACCGCAAACAGTCGACTAAATCACTGTATTGTCACTAAACATAACACAAATCAAAATTCATTCAATAAAACTACAAATGAAATGACTGATCGACGCTAACGTTATTCATCACTCAGAATAAGACTAATTTACAGTTAAAATTATAATTCAAAACATACCTTAAGAATAGTTTTTGAGTTGTGATATGATTGAGAACTGAAGTAAATATTTGAGAGGCTGAGCAGAGCTCAGTTGTATACTATTTGGTTATTGATAT
Source organism: Oribatida sp. (assembly GCA_034697865.1). Taxonomy (NCBI): domain Eukaryota; kingdom Metazoa; phylum Arthropoda; class Arachnida; order Sarcoptiformes; species Oribatida sp. The sequence continues at coordinate 8,566 of JAQGAR010000018.1, read as the reverse complement.
ATTTGATGAACAGTTTTGTGATGCAATTGAATCGCTAACGACTTGTTAGCCGACAAACTTTGTTCTGAAGCCGACGCCAACAAATTGAATGTCAGTATTTAAATAAGAGTTTTGATTGCGTTTAACTGTAGTTTAAGTTAAAACAAGTCACTCACGCAATAAGCATTGAAGAAACGGAACAGAATTAACTAACGATTGATATGTTGAATGAGAGCACAATTATACGAAAGTAAGGCTCGTATGTAATGACAAACTCAGACTTTTATACTAAAAATCTATTTGTTTGTCAAACAATTTTAAGGATGTGACAGAGTTAGAGTCGATGTGCGCTCAGCCAACAGAGATATAGTTATACGACTCAAGACTGTTATATCACACACTGTATAGTCAGAAGAGTTGTGACAAAACTCAAGATCTGCTCAGAGACGCACACTTTGCACACATCGCTCTTATGTCTAATATGATCGGCGATTGTGACTCTCTCTTAGCACTCAGATTCTCTTAGCAGAGCTACCGTCGCCTCGCCTTCAGCACATAGAGAGCACACCTCCCTATATAGTAGACCTAAATCAATGTATTTGGCCTTAACTAATAACTCCGCCTTTGAATCATTTCTCGACTAATTGTCTGCTAAGTTTGGCACAGAATAAGATCATTAAAAGATTAATCTCTAAGTTTTTTGGACAAAAATTCGAGGGTTTAATAAACTTTTGGACTGACTGTGACTTTCGTCAAACAAATGTTCGCATATCTATTGTACTCACATTTCATAGTGACGTTCATTCTATGCTCTAACTGCACTCTACCAGAACTCTGTTCTCACTACACATTCTCAATACATATCAGAGGGATTGCATATCTGAGACGGCTGGAAATGCTGTAAATCTTTACTCTGTCCATTAGTATAGTGAAGGCCAGCAGAAACTGAGAGCAAAAGCGAAAAGTTTAATATTGGTTTTGCTTTGCATACCAAACCCGTTTAGTTTAAGCTTGGCCTGTTCTCCAGCAATGGCTCATTACAATAGTTAATTTGCATGTTAATTAATTTACATACCGAGTCAAGCACTCAGAGCTGGTTCGGGCGAAATGTCGATTCGCCAAAACTAATTCTTTTGTAGGGATAACTCAAAATCACACTTCGCATGGATTGACCCCAAAAACCAAAAGTTGAGAAAAAGTTTTCTCCTGTAAATGACACTATCCAGTGAACACTCACAACAAACTCATCAGAGGCTCACGACTGAGTGGCCGCCCAACACTCACTCCATTCAAATTTTATTTAATTGTTTTCTATTGATTCGATCGAAATCAGTGTTTAGTTTCGTTTCGATCACTTCTTTCATTAATTGACGCAAAACTAAACAAAACTCCAGAAATTTATTCTCTTTTCTATCATTTGTTTGATTTGAAAACAAAACATAAAAAATGTTGAAACCGTCTCTAAGTTTGATTTGATACACAAAACTTAAATGAAATTCAATTGACAGCTGCAGTTGCGCTAACCCTAACCCCATTGCAAACTAACATAACTTGGAGATGAAAATTATGTAATGCTTGACAGCAATACTGTTTTGGTCACCAGTAGTTTGAGTTTTGTTTTTACTTTCGATAATTTATTCTAGTCTTACATTAATTATAAATATAAAGCAAAAAAACACTATTTGTTTTGAAGTGACACCCGATTCCAATAACTTTATGATAAACTTAATCGAGATTTTACTCGAAAACATAGATATTTTAGAGTAAATTAAGCTAAATTATTTCAATTACTACAAGTATTTCAAAATTACTTACATTTAATTCGAGAGACGATTGATTTAAAGATGAATTCACTCAAAACACCTAAGATTTTCGCAAAATAACTGCAAAAATAAGAAACGAAAAAAGTTAAAGTTTTGAAACTCAAGTCTGGAAAAAGTCTTGAAGTGTAAGACACGAGGTTTGGCACAGCTCTGAAATAACTGCATATAAGACAGTTCTGTTTGAACACGTCTTGAACTGTGAACTACCGAAAGCCTTCTAAAGTAGCCTAAAGACCGTTAGCTTAGTTTTCTATTCTTTTTTCTTTTGAATTTTTTCACGAATACTCTCTCTTTTTCTTTGGTTACTTCTCTCTCTCCTCTACCCTCAAAACCTCCCACTTTTGCTTTTCTGCCGACTGTCAGCCCCTCAACTTGTATTTTGCCCGCTTTCGAGAGTCATTCATCCCCTCTGGTCTAGCATTGAAGGCAATTATTTGACACCCCCGCGACACGAGACAGAAGAACACCCCCTCAACCCACCTGTCCCGGTGTGCGCGTGCAGAGAGTGCTAGAGATAGCACTGGAGAGAAACTGCTTTTTATGTTTGGTTCGCGACATGTCTGAGCGTGTTTTGAACCGTATAAAGAACTATAAGAACTTTTGGAGGGGATCTTAACAACAGAATGAGAACAGAATTGCAGCACTGATGCACTGATATTGACCACGAATAACCTCAATATGACTCATATTCAATGCAATGCTCACCAGTCGTCAAGAAGTGCATTAACAGTGCAAAAGCCTCGAACAGTATTGCACGCGTGCAGTTCACAGACACGCGCTTACAGACAGAGCACAGTTAGACTCGAGACCCGTCTTACAAATGGTTTCGGTTGTAGAACCCCTTCTCCCCCTTCTATTGAATATGAATTCAATATCTTTTCACTTTCCTTCCAATCAAATCTTTTATTAAACCTTTTATTCAATGAATGGATTAAAACGAATATTTGATAATCGAAAGCAAAATATATTTGAAAAGTGGTGTTCCCCTCACCGTCTAATTCAATAAGAAAGTGAGAGTTGGGCACAAATATAACTCAAAATTCTGAATTAAATTTCATATGAGCTCACATTCATTTACATTGTGGTCTGGATTTGCATGTTTGCAGTTTCTTTGCAAATAAATCATTTGTGAAATATAGCTCACAAACAGCTAAACGTTTGTTAATTTACTCCAACTTATGCTTCACTAAACTCAACAGAAATACATTGATTTAAGTCTTATTTTTTCATTAAAAATACGAGATTTTGCCGTCAAATCCCGGAAGAGAAATGAAAGCAATAACAGTCTGAATGTAGATCCAAACGAAAGGTTAGTCACAATTTCCTCAAATAATATATTTTAATGTGTTATTTGCCTGAAGAAAGTCTTTGAAGACTGCAGCTGTTGAACGCGTTTTAGACAGTTATAGCGGTTCACTATTTTTTCTTTTGTTTGAAACTATTTTTTTGTGAAGTTTGTCCGCGTGTTTGCCCTTGAAATAAGTCTTAACGGATAGAAAGCTATGCAAACCTTTTTACTTTTAAAAACACTTTCTTCTCCCTTTCTCTCTCTCCCTTTCTCCCTCTCTCTCTCTCTCTCTCTCTCTCTCTCTCTCCGATCAAAAGTTTTTGCTTCTTCTTTACTCATATAACTCACTCTCACTCCAAGGGCTTTGTGTTTATATGAATAAGTTTTCTGAAGAGTCTGAAAACCCGGAAGTTTTTCACTTTTCACTCTCTCCTTCTCCTCTGCCAAAGGAGTGGCTTAAGGGCACGTCTCGCGTAACGCGTGCCTCAGTGCAATAGAATAAACGGTATTTCAGTTTGTTGTCGATTCTGCCCTTGAATTATGAAGCTTAACCAAAACTAAAAGTGATGTCTATTATTATGATCCTGACATTGGCAAAGAAAATTCAACAGAACCCAGTCTTCACTTTTTTTTATGCAAAACTTTTCCGGGTCCTCCGCTCTCGCTTTTTTAGAAGCTTAACCATAACATATGAGGGAAGGGATCGCACCTGCATTTTAGCAAATATGACTAAATAATATTCAAATTTGGTTGGAAAACCATAATAAATAGCATTCGTTTGTATATTAAGCCAAACCAACTGTTCGTTTATTATATGAATTACAGAATATAAGGATTTGGCGCTAAGTTTGATATCAGATGTTTATAACAATAGCAGAGCTTATGTCAGATCAGTTATGAATACCAAGTTATAATCAAAACTTTGATTTTGAGTCCTGTCATTCGAAGCGTCAATTTTTAAACATCTATTCATTCAATTATAAAATCAAATTCTTGTCGACAATCGTTCAGCGATTCATTTATTGAAATATGAATTAAAATTGAAAATAAAATTCAAAAATAGTGACGATTGCGAAATAGTCATAAAAGCGACAAAAAATTGTATAAAACATCTGCAAAAATGCATTTTTGAGGAAAAAATTGTTCGCGTTTTGAAGAATTGGGTGAATAATAGTGCGAAACATTCAAAACTTCTTATGATTGCAGTCATCATATACTGAGTGTCTGAGACTCTGATTTCAATTGATGAGCCATTGAATGGACGGCCCTTACTTTAGTAGAGCTCACAATAATACATTTGTTGTTCGGAAGAATGGTTTGCAATATAAAACTTTTATATTTTATATAACAATTGTCGAAATGAAAGAAAATATAGTGGAGTCAGAGCTAACTGTACAGCAGTGGTGTATGTCATGCCATAAGCTTACTCTAAATTATCAATACTATTGCATACCTGCTGTGTTGGTCTGAGCCCTCACTTGCAAGTAGTAATCGTGCGACACATTTCTATAAAAAACGGGCAAAAATTCAATTTTATTGATGAGACTTAATATTCTCTGCTATTGAGAGATAAGTGAATTTTTTTCCAATCAAGTCATCCATTGTTTCATTTGATACCAAATGTTTATAATCTTATCTATTCTTTTGTTTATATAAAGAATAAAAGAGAAACTTATTATTGAAAGAATAAACTAAAGGTTTGACTCAAAATCTAATTTAATGTTTTATTATAATAACTGATTAAACAGAGTGTGCATTGAATGACATAACTGTAAGACTGTTTACCCAAATGTATGCAATGGTTGGGCGAAACTTTACTCGAAAAAAATATGTATTGAATTTGATATAAGTTTTAGGGGACGACTGGAGGGAAAGTAATGTTAGAGCATAACAATAGAAAGTAAGTCTGTAACGGGACAGACAAGAAAAGACTATCGAGAGAGAAAAAAATATGTGTTGTTCTAAAGTTCATAGCGGGGGAGGTCTTGTCGTGTGCCCATCACGTGCTGGGCGATCTTGCACTTTCTCTAATGTAGCGGTAGTCATGACGACAGTACGTGCGTGTGTGGCACGCGCTCCAGATGTTTAGTGAGTTTAGTGAATTTGGCAAATTTGCCAAAACAAGTCGTTGATTCTGGTCTGAGACGGGCAGGTGGCTCATAGTGGCTCTGCTCTGCTTGTGCTGGCTCGTGGTATGGCTCGCAGTAGGCTCGCGATCAAAGTCTTGCTTCAACAGGACTTTTAAAACGGGACTCATTATTAGTTGGACTCAAACTTATTTAAGCGCTCGAAAGAGAGTGAACTGAACTGAACTGAGAAACTGAATGAACGGTGCATTGCTTTTAAGGTCAAAGAACTTTCTCCTCCGTAAAATCAAATAACCAAATATAACGGAGAGGGGATCACAAGCAAAGAGGGGCACAACTCAACACTCAACAGACGGACCACAATCAAAATGAATGAATTTGTTTCGTATCACAGCTTTACCGCACTGCACTCTCAATAGTAGTATAGCACTCAGAATCAGACTCTCTTTCAATCCCAATGTCTACCACTTTCTCTTCGGTGAGTTTCCCCTCAAAAATGAAAACTAGAATTTCTATGTCTCAAAAAGTGAATGCCTTTCAAATGAATAAATAGTTTTTGCTTTTAATCACATGACAATAGGAAAACATGTGGAGACGGCAATGACTGGTACTCTCAATCCAATACCAATTTATTATTCATCATTTACTGAGTGTAAGAAATATCAAAAGACAATATCTATCACTACAATAGCCAGACAGACAAACAGCCAGTAGAGTAAAACGACCAAAAATATGCAGATACCATATCAACTTTAAGTGAGTGGTGGCCCTCATCTACCACTCATTTAGATCGTATAGTTTACCCGAACAGTCTGTTTGATAGACATCAATAACTGAAACATTATTTATATATTTCTCGAAACGCTTCTCCATTATTGATATTTTAATGACAGAATTGCAAAACAAGATGTTTAAACACCAGTTGTGCACCAGTTGTTTGTTTTGCTCCCTTTTCTTATGACTCTTCTCTCAGCAAACTTTTAATGATATTCAGATACGGTTTTAGTTTTTCTAATGAATGTCTGAAAAAAACTTGGAATAAAACACAAATAGTTTGAAAAGAGTATGATTTGCACCTGTGTTTACGCACTGCACTTCTTTGAGTGACAATACAATTCGTGTGCATTATTTTACAATTTATTATATTTAAGTTTTTTATTCTTTGGTTATAATAGTTCTCAAACTAGTTTACAATTTAGCTGCAAAAATATGGTCTGGTTTATGGTTTATGAAGTTTTTTGAGGCGAACACACACTCAGTTATGTCCTTGGATTCCATTCTAAAGCAAATGTGTATTACTTTGTTTAATGCAAAACTAAAAGCCATAGAAAGAGATCATATTTTGTTTCCCCTCAGAAACAGTATTAAACTTATTTATTGCGACAACACTTTTATCATAAAGAATACCGTTATGTTTACTGTTGGCCGACACGACTCAACCCAAAACTTTCCTTAACTTTAAGTTTAGAATCCCTGAGAGAAAAGTTTAGACGACTGGAGCTCAATGTTTAGCATTATTTAAGGCATAGATGAGCAAAACTCTCATCAAATTTCTATTGCATTAGAGTTATTGTAAATAAAGTCGATTGAAGTATAAATTGTATCTATCGTCGAGTTATTAGTGAAATTAGTTATAAATATATACTTTATATAAATAATTGTATGACTTCATCAGTTTGGATGATAGCAAACACTTAAGTGCTGGCAATGGATATGGAATACGAACGACCGATGATTGTCTCCTTCAGCACAACAAGTCTAATATCGAGTCGTCTGAATCCCATTATTGCTATAAAACATATGCAGTAATGACTATTATTTTCTTTGAAATGTCCTTTCGCTCTCTTCTAACGACTTTTCCATTAGTAAAACAAACACAAAGATTTGAGAGCGAAGTAGAGCTCATTACGAAACGGGTATTTCACTGGATCTCAACAAATTGTACTTTGCTTTGGTCTATGCTTTCCATAAACTTAAGTAATAGTCTAATAGACTGAAAATTTTACATCAAATTTATGATTATTCTATCAAACGTTCAATAAATAAATGCATTGTTTGGGTCTACATCTAAGAGCCAGCAAAACACAAAAGGCCTATCAATAGATTATATTCTGTAGTCAAGCAATTCTGTAGTCTTTCTCTAATGTAATCTATTCTTTATTGTAGGGACCGAATGCTTAATACTATTATTATAACAATAAATAAATAAATTATGCACAGCCCTAATATTCCTTAAGAGAAAGTCCGTTAAGTAAGGTTTGCAATCAATAGAAATATGGGAATAACTTAGTGTTGAGTTAATGTTAAATTCAATATAACCCTGGCATTATTCAGTATAAGCGAAGTGCACGCATGCATAACACGACTATCATTTGCTTTGCCAGAGATGACAAACTATTTGATAAGAGATATCTATTGATTGAGTCATTAAGACCGTCATCTGAACGCACTGTAAGGCATAGTAGGCCTCAGTAACCAGATTGGGACCAAATCATAATAATTGCATTATTAATAATGATTTAATGTCTTATAGTTTTTTATCGTGCATTACATTAATACAAAGTGAGCTTAAAATACAAACCAAAGCAATGCACGCATTCTAAGCGTTTGGGCTTAAACTTCAAGTTTCCGTTTATTTTTATTTTCATTAAAATCGATTGATTTCCAGAAAACATTTTAATTCAAAGAGAGTTTGCATTTTATTACTGCTTTTGCCACTGTTTTGAGTCGAGTAAAGGCGAACAAAATGCTAATTCATTAAAAGGTAAGTCTTATTGATTAGCGACAAAATAATTAAATAAATTTCTCCAAAGCCTACAAACAGTCAAATTTAAGCACAATTTTTCAAATCTCTACATAAATTTCAATCTTTTGAGAAGTAGATTGAAAACTAATAAATTTTCTTAAACTAAGTGAGCAAAAGATTTATATGTCTCTGAAATGTGCGGTCAAAGAGATAGAGTGGACAACAGATTGTCAATTCATTGAACCCTTTAGGTCGCAAACCTTTAACAATCGAATCTGTTGTGCTCTGCATTAGACCGTTGACCAAAAGAAGTGCATAGAATTGCCATAAAAGCATTCATCAGAGATAGTCTTAATAGATGTATTGCCCAGCACTGGCCCACTGACCTTCAAATCACGACAATTCAGTTCTCTTGTAATTGGGGATAAGGAGGTTAACGACAGACCATAAGACCAGCTGAGACCTGACCACAAATGCACAACAAAAATGAATACATCATTTGACAGATGAAGTGCTCAAATAAGCAAAAGTAAAACCTTTATTGATATGTCGCTAAAAGCGCAAGAATTAGAAACTAATGGCATTATATGTGCGGTCATTGAAACGGATCTCTCTCTCTCTCTCTCTCTCTCTCTCTCTTTCT